>PVIR01014740.1:0-39628 GCA_004026965.1 Petromus typicus
TCCATGTACTAGTACCAGGTACACTTCCTCTCATTCTTTCATCATTCAGAACTGTGAAGAGCAAACATCTTCCAAGAATCATGGGCTACATGGCTAACAGTTCTTAGGGCAAACTTATAAATTATAACCCAGATCCTAATAGAGGTACTACCCTATTTTTATCGAAGAAACAAAGGTCAAGTATATGCAGTTTTGAAGAATAATTAACAAATTTGACATTTTCTGAAGTTCTACATCATACAAGAGAATAAACTAGCTTTTACTTAAGCATGTTCTATGAGCTAGTATGTGGTCTATTTTGGACAACCTCCTTAAATCTACTAAGACCATTTGCCCACAGGTTTTGTTCAGCTCTAATATTTTTTGTTGATTTTTTAAAATCTAGTTGATCTGTCTGTGACAGACAGGAATTGAGGCCACATTACAATTGTATTAGTGCTTATTTAATTTTTCATGTTAGTATTTGTATTATACAGTTGAGTGCACCAGTATTTGGTGTATATATATTTATGATTGTTATCTCTTCCTCTTGGAATTTTCTCTTTAAAAAGTATGTAGTGACCTTCTTTATCTTCCTCGGTCAGTCTTGGCTTGAAGCTGAGTTTGTTTGCAAAAAAGAATAGCTACCTTGCTTTTTTGGGGTTACTGTACTATTTTGCATCCTTTGACTCTATGAATTTCTTTTTGAGCTAAATATGTTTCTTGTACGCAGCATATTGCTGCCTCTTGTTTCTTTCTTTCTTTTTTTTTTTTTTTAAGGTTTTTTGAGACAGGGTCTCACTTTGTGGTTCAGGCTGGCTCTGAGCTCAGACTTAAATCACATCAGCAATCCTCCTGCCTCTGCCTCCCGAGTGCTGGGATTACAGGCGTGAGCCACCATGCCCGGCACTGTGGTCTGTGGTACTGGTTGCTGCTGGATGTGAGTCTCCACACCCAGTATAGGTATGTGGTTACGGGGATCGAACCCGGGTCCTTGCGCTTGCATGACAGGCGCCTGAACCATTGAGCTAAATCCCCGGCCCGCTGGGTCTTGTTTCTTGATCAGTTCTGCCCGTCTATTTCTTTTGATTGTAAACTGAGACCATTTACACTGATGAATGTAATTGATATGTGTTGACTTATCTTTGTTATATTATTTTCCTGTCATTGATTGTCTGTCCTTCCTACTTAATTGCTGATCTTCCTTGCTAGATTCTTTCTCTTGGTCTTCTTGGAATTGTAGTTTTCCCTGTATCTTTATAGAATATCCTTCAGAACATTTTGGCGTGCTGGTTTGATAGTCATGAATTTCTTCAATTTTCTATTGTCAAGAAGTGTCTTAGTTCTCCATTGATTTTGAAAGACAGTTTTGTGGTATATTAAATTGGGGCTAGAGGTTGTCTTCTTTTAGGTCTTGAAATACTTTATTCCAAGCTTTTCCTGACTTAAGGGTTTGTGTGGAGAAATCTGGTGCCATTCGGATGGACTTCCCTTTATGGATGATTTGTTCCTTTTCCTTAACAGCTTTTAATATTCTGTTCTGCTGCTGAATTTCTAGAAACTTGACTATTACATGCTTGGTGTAGATTTATTTTGGTCATAGTTAATTGTAGTTCTATATCCCTCATTTATCTGTATGTCAAATTCATTTTCTGCACTTGCAAAGTTGGCTGTCATTACTTTTGTGAACAGTTTTTTAATGTCCTTTATGCTATCTCTTGCTTCTTCATCAATTCTGATCAATCTCATGTTGTTCTTTTCTGCATCTTCTTGTACCTCTTGTATTGATTTTTCATAGTCCCTTGCTATCTGTAAGATGTCTTTCTTTTTGTAATTGCTCATCACAATCCTGTCTTCTAGATCTGATATTCTGTCCTCACTTTGATTCATTCTATTGCATGTACTCCAATAGAATTTTTAATATCTTGGATATCTATTTCATGGATTCCATTTATTTTCTATATTATATGATTTCCATTACTCTCATAAGTATCTCTATTATTTTTTATCTGCCTGCTCTAACTAGCTGAGAAAATTCTTCATTATTATTTCTGCTTTAATTTCCTCTACAGTCTCATTCATCTGTTGTGATACTTCCACTGATACCATTTCAGAAAATTCAGGTGGGTGGCTTCTGACTTTCTCTACCTTATTGTCCCCTGGACTTGCCTTAGGTGAGCTGGAGGTCTGGGGTTGCATTCTGCTTCTGTGTCTTGTCATTTATTAAAAAAAACTTTTTGTTTTCTGTGTTAGTACTTGTAAATTGCTTATAGTAGGTAGCTTTATCACAAGTATCCAGGCCATCCTAGCAAATGACTATTCCTTAGAAATATTTTTCTAGGTGTAGTTGATTCTTGGCCTGTGAGTCTGTCCCAGATCCTATCTGGGCAACAAAGGCAAGGTACAGGGCATCATAATCCCTGACTTGAAATTATACTAAAAACCTACAGTGATTAGCATGGTACTAGAAAACAAAACCAAAAGCAAATACAAACAAACAAACAAAATCACAGACCCAAAGATTTGAAGATGCAGAAGATTAGAAGATGCAGAAATAAGTCCAAACACACTCAACCACCTTACCTTTGACAAGGGGGCCAGATAATTTCACTAGAGACAGCCTCTTTAATAAATGGTGCTGGAAAACTAGCTTTCCACATGTTGAAGATTAAAGCCAGACCCATATCTCTCACCATGCAGTAAAAAAATTGAAATGGATCACAGTTGGATCAAAACTGAAACACTAAATCCTCTGGGAGATAAAGTAGGTAGAACTCTTGAAGGGATAGGTTTAGGCAAAGACTTTCTGAATAAAACCCTGATTGCATAGGAAATATCACAAAACATCAACAACAGGGATATCATCTACTTATGAAGCTTTTGAATAGCAAAAGAAATCACCAATAGAGTAAAGGAAACTCACAGAGTGGGAACATTTTTTTGCTAGCGGTACCTCAGAAGACTAATATCTAGGATACATATAGTACTAAAAAAAATTAGATTCCTCAAATTTAAAGACCCAATCTAAATGGGGATCTGAGATGAAAATAAATTTCTCAGATAAAGAAGTACAAATGGCAAATAAATACATGAAAAAATGTTCAATACCACTGGTCAATAGAGATGCAAATTAAGGCAATGCCAAGATCCTACCTCACTCCAGAAATAATACTATTATCAAGAAATTGAGGGCCGGGGAGTTAGCTCAGTGGTTCTGGCCCCTGTCTTGCAAGCATAAGGGCCCAGGTTTGATTCCTTGGTAACCATATACAATACTGGATGTGGAGACTCACCGCAGCAGCAATCAGCACCCCATACCACAGTGCCCGGCATGGTGGATCACGCCTGTAATCCCAGCACTAGGGAGGCAGAGGCAGGAGGATTGCTGTGATGTGAGTTTGAGGCTGAGCTCAGGGCCAGCCTGAACCACAAAGCAAGACCCTGTCTCAAAAAAAAAAAAAAATTGGCCATTAAGAAATGCTGGTGGGGTTGTGAGGAGAAAGGAACATTTCCTCATTGTTGGTGGGAGGGTAGACAGTTTCTGTAGAAATCATTGTGGAAATTCCTCTAATATCCCCTAAAAGTAGAAGTTCCATTTGACCATTCCCCTTCTTGATATCTTCCCAATAAAATTAAAAGCATTATACCACAGCAATATATGTACACCCATGTTTACAGCAGCATAGTTTGTGATAGCTTAACCTTGGAAACAGCTTGGGAAACCATCAACCAGTGAATGGATAAAGATGTGTTTTTAGAAAAGATATAATCTAGTAGTACTCGGCCATGAAGAATAAGCTTGAGACATTTTAGCTGAATGATGCACCTTGAGACCACAGTCCTCAGTGAAATAAACTGGACATGCATGTTCAACTACCACATGGTTTACCTAGTGTGAAAAACTAAAGTGTAAATAGGTATCAAAATGTAAATAGATATTGTGAAATAGGAAGAAAATGTTTAAATGGATAGAAAATTTTCAAATGGACTAGATAGAGGGAGGAGGAAGGTAGTAAGGGGTCAGAAAAAAAAGAAAAGTGGAAACAAAGCTTTTGGAAATAAGGAGGGGAAGGGAATGGGAAAAAAGAATGAAGATCCATCATGTATGAATGCAAACTCCCATGATGAATGTGATCATAGGTGTATTTAAAATACAAAAATAAAATTAATTAATTTAAAAAATCCTCCCCCTTAAAAAATTACTTGCTTTTAAAGTCAATCAGAGAACTTTCTGACACTGTTTTGATGATTTGCATTTTCTTTTCACTAAATAGAAGAAGGAAAGACTTTTTAGCGTTGGAATTCTTTAAAAGTATGTAAATACACAAGTTTTTTTTAAAAAAACTAATGTCCATTTTCACTCAATTTTTTGTATCTTTTCTCTAAGAAACTGATTCAGTAACTACTTACTGCAAAGGTTTATTCTGTAAGAAGAGAACATATTGTTACAAGACAGAGATTGTGTATTCATGATAGTACTGTTAACTAATAAAATATGTAATAATTGCCCCTTCAGACCACTGAAACCCAATGATCTGGCAGAAGGTGCTTCTCTATGCCTTTGGATTGTCACAAATGGGACCTTTTAAGCAAAGACCTGTCCAAGAGTAATTTATGGGTCTTCTGCATGCAAAAGACTTGATGTGACTTTAACAGAACAGATTTATGAAGTGTTACACAACTCCACATTATTGAATGATGATTTTTTTTTTTTTTTGAGAAAGGGTCTCACTTTGTAGTTCAGCTAGCCCTGAGCTCAGCCGTGAACTCACAGCACTCCTCCTGCCTCTGCCTCCCAAGTGCTGGGATTATAGGCAGGATCCACCATGCCTGGCACTGCAGTATGTGGTGCTGATTGCAGGTAGGTGTGAGTCACCATGCCCAGTATTGTTGTATGTGGTTACTGGGATGGAACCAGGGCCCTTATGCTTATAAGGCAGGCACCAGACCCACTGAGCTAAATCCTCTGACCTGAATGATGATTTCTTAAGGATTAGAAAATAGAATGAACATTATAGATAAACTTCTCATACAATTTTCATGAACATATAGCTCAGATGATCTGTGGTGGACTTGATCACTGGACAGATAGACAGCACAGGACACCAGGCACCACTGAGAGTTGCACAGCACAGTTTCAAAGGGTAATGTTGACATCACTGTCCATATTATCTCATACCAGATTACTGCCAGGAAGAAGTTATCAAAATATGAGTGGAGAAATCTATCCCATTTATTCTTTGCTTTTGTGTGTTTGGTTTTGGATTGGTCTATGATATTAGCACAACTGTATGAGGTATAATATAATGATTTTAGTCATGTATATTTTAGATATAGACTCAGAATAATGAATGTATCTTCCACTTGCATTTTTAAAATTCTCAAGCTTTCAATCAGCGTCTTTAAGTTTGACCTCTATAAAAAGCATCCATTTTGATCTTGAGACAGGGTCTCTCTACATCATTAAGTACCCCAGAGAGGCTGTAATTTGTGATCCTCTTTCCTTCACCGCCTGGCGTGCTGGGATTACAGGCATGCACAACCATACCTTCTTCTTTTTATACAGAGATAGTATCACAAACTAGCTTACTGCTTTAGGAAGACAGTGTCACTCACATTAAAGAAGAATTAGCCCACATTTAAGTGAGAATTAGGCTCTATTAGCCTGGGAGCCAGGAGCGCAATTGTAGAGACATGCATTTTCCCTAATTGGACTGGGATACAAACTGTGTTCAGCTTAAAACAAAACTACACAAGCCTCCTTGGTTATCTGCACATCCATGAATGTTTCCAGCAGTAGGTCCTGAGTAATATATTGATTTAGAAGACTGAAGTGTGAGATGATTCCTCCATGCAGGTCACCCACACTGGTCCCACTTTGAAAACATATTTTTCAGTCTGTCTATCGTTCTGTAAATCTACCCAGAATCCATTAGCACCTGCATGATATCATTTCCTCTCCATATCTTTTATCCTCACGCTCCACGCTTTGTTTGTTTATTTAAATCTCCTCTTTCATGTTTTTAGTCCTTCAAGAATGTCAAGTTTGCCTTTCAAAGGAACATTTCCTTTGTGTGTAATTTATTCTGTGTTCAGAATTCTCAGCCAAATGCTTTACTGAAATGCAGACAATGATCAGATTCCAGGGTTGTTTTTAACAAAGGAATACTAGAGAACAATTACTGTTTGGCTTGTATAACACACACACACACACACATATACACACATATATATATGTATATATATATATATATATATACACACACACATATACATATATATATATATATATACACACATATATATGTATACATACATACATATATTGATTGGTTCACAAAAACATCCCATGTACTGTTCCTTATAGCCTTGAGGACAGATCACATTACCTATGCAGGAAAGTCTAGTAGGCACACTCCTCGGGGGGAGGGAGTGCCAGGATGCCCTCACTTTACTCAGTAAATAATTACTACTTGAGAACATACAATCAAGATAAAAATATCATTTTAGAAAAAAACTGAGGAGTGAAAAGAAAATGATGTGAGATTCTAAGAAAGTAATATTTTTAACCAACTTTCTCGAAAAAGAACATCACCCAATAACAAGGTCTTGGAATCAGAGTTTCAGATGAAAGTAAAAGGTCTTTATAAGATCAGTTTGGAAACTTAAAGAGGTGAAGCTCTCTCTTCCAGTATAAGAATAACTACAAAAATGAAAAAGTTACAATACACTTGCAAGTTCCCTGATGGGATTCTCTCCCACTCAGGCCTCCTAGAAAATTCCAGCTCTGTGCTATAGAAATAACTTTATCATTTCTGCTATGAGCTGAATTGCAGACAGCCAGCACTGGGATTTGGTAGTTTTTTTTGAGAACTGGCAAGAGTTTGGGGCATGCTTTTGAAAAGACCAGCAGCCCGTGGGCTCCACATATGCTCCATGTGGCTTTCATGCGGTCCTTTGAAATTACAGTTTCATCTTGACGCAGGAGATGGATGGCCACCACGCACAAGATGCAATCAGCCTCTGACCTCCACTATTAATGGCTTCATCGCTCACTACCATTTTCCTCTCCATTCTCACAGAGATGCTGTGAGCTAAAGGAGGAAAAAATGCAGTGGCCTTTCCAGCTCTTTTCTTGGTCAGCTCGAACAATGTATTTTTGCTCTATTAAAAGTCAAAGCAATAAATTACCGGAACGTGGGGCTCATCTTTCATCACTGGACAACCTCATTCTGTAACTGGCTATTTCTTTTGGAAACTCAGGATTTCTAGGTCTCGGCAATGTGTGAGCAAGCAGGCTCTTCCAGAGGACTGAGGTATACGGTGACTCTTGACACCCTGAGGGCCAAGGTCCAGTCCCCAAGTTCTTGACTCAGCAGACCTGGGGCTGGGCCCTCACGCACTTACCAGGTACCACATTTGGGTGACAGAACAGAACCTCCCTGGATTGTCACAGGTAGCCTTTCACTTTCACTAAGTTGTAATGATGAAAGCAAAAATACACCATGTGACCTTAGAACACAAGTCTCAAACACAGTGGTTTCCTGTGAAATGCAAACATATCATGGCAACCATCGCACTGAGCCTGCAAAGAGATCAGTTTCTGTCGAATGGATGACTGAGGAAATGGAAATTATACACCATCAATCTAAAACAAATAAAAACACAAAATCCGATAGCACTGGCTTTATCATATGGGTTGCTACCAGTAAAAAAATACATAGCCCCATTTTTCCTCCTTCCATTCCATTTTTAAAAACACTCAGTTGTGGACAGCTGTGGCATTGCCACACATTGGTACACTCTTGACTATTTTGGAATAAAGCCAAGGCAATAATTTTGTTAGAATCTTGACAGGTCACTGTAGCATCCTGTCACTTTCTCCCTTATAAAGTTTTTATCAATTTTTAAATATATTGATTTTTTGAGTAGCTTTAAATGATTTCATGAGGCATAGTAGTCATTTAAAACACTGAGATATATATGTACGAGTATTCTTTCATTAGTTATACTCCCATGAACACCTTTGTTTCTCTGCTACAATCTCCTAATTCATATCTAAAAATCTACTTCTAGTTTTCTTTCTTCTCTCATTTATTTGTGTTTATTTTTAGGTTGGTTATATAAGAGAAAACATTTAACTTTGTGAGCCTGGCTTGTGTCTCTTGCTGTGATAGTGTCCAGCTCCATCCATTTCCCCGCAGAGGACACAGTTTCATTTTTCTTTATGATGGAATAATACTTGTTTGCATAAATAAACCATATTTTCCTTAAGCATTCATCTGTTTATGGGCATTGAAGCTGTTTCCACAGCTTAACTATTGTGAATTGGGCCACTACAAATATGATTGTGCATGTACCAGTATAATATGTTTACTTTTTTCTTTTGCATACATTTTTATCTTTTAAAGCATTTTTATAACTGAATAAGAAAATAACAGTAGCTGCTACCTTATGTATTATTATTTTCAGTGTAGTTATTCCATAAAAGACATAAACCAAAAAGATTCTTACAAAAGAGAAAGAAGAGATAAAACAAACCTTACTTTCAAGCAATTTTATAAATGTACTTTTAGTTTCCTGAGGTATGCCTACTGATTTCCACAATGGGTCATTACATCCTTCTTTCCACAGTGTAGGAGGGTTTCAGTTTACACTCCCCAGAATTCACTGTCTTATATTTTTAAAGATAGCCATTCTAACTGAGGTAAGGTAGAATCTTAACACTGCTTTAGTTTACGATTCCCTAGTGGTTACACATATGGAACATTTTTTCATATATTTATTGGTTAGTTGTTCTTCTTTTGAGAACTTTTTCAAATTATTTGCCCATTTAATGAGTGAGCTTCTGTGTCATTCAGATTTATTTTTAAGTTAATAAATACTATAAATCTTTCTTGGGCACAGCATGCTGTTTGGAAGGGTGGGTACACTGTGGAATGGCGAAGCAAACTCTCCCTTGTAGCTGCTTATCTGATGGTCATCTGCTGCGGTGTAGAAAACCAAGTCATTTCTATGCTGTCTCCAACCTGCTAAGTGCCAGATATACCTACTCCTCCAAAGTCACTCCCCTTCAACATCACGAACTTTGCCCTAGTGTGGTACAGTTCTGATTCTGTGCGGAAAGTGTCTTTCTGTAACAATGAAACACACTTCATTTCTTTGTTTCAGGATGAGTACAGTCTCTTTGTCAGTCTTTGAAGAGACCATTGGAACATAGGACCAAGATCTATATCTTTCATGTGTTCTGTGCTACCAGAACTGACTTTGCTGGTGGCTCACCTTTTCGAGGACACCGGCAGCTCTCACAGCTGACTGCTCCAGCAGGTGCTAGAGTGTGAGCCCAGAATCCTGATGGGTCTGAGCTGAAGGTGAACTCGGGCAGCCAGGCGCTGTAGGGGACTTGGGGCAGATCCGATCTTGGAAATGCAGTTAGAAAACACTTTCTCCTTTAGAGAAGAATCATGAGTTCCTTTCAGAAAAGCACAGCAAGAGGATCTCTCTGTTATGATTATGCAAAATTTCTCAGCTGCTTTAGGACAACAGGAAGAAGGATATGGGGACAAAGGAAGCTGGCTGCCTTGGGAATACTGGCCATGTAGGCTGGGGACGCTGGCAGGGCTAGGAAATGTCCAAGAGAAGGGAGAATATCCAGCCAGTGTGATGCCTTCCTGCCCTGCCCTGAAGCAGTGTTGAGAAATGATTTGAGAGGCATGCTTCTCGCTATGGGGTGTTTAAGTGGAAGAAGTTCTGGAATCATCCATGGAGACTTCCTCAACTATTTTTTGAAACATGTCAGTTCATCTTTCTAGGTTTTCCATCTCCTCACCTGTGAGATGGATACAATGATCCTTCCATCAGGAAGTGCCTTTGTACCCACCGTGTCTGGCAGCTGACACGTGACTCTGGGGTCACAGTGACACAAACGACAAGTAGCACCACAGTGTAGGGAGTGAAGGACCCTAGACGGATGCATCGAGTCTCCTGGCCTCTGGTCCCCCACCTTCCAAAGCTCCACCCTTCGAGGCTTTAGAAGACCAGGTGTTGTCACGCCCAGGGACAGGACAATTTCATCAGTGATCTTGTCATGTGGAAAACCAATCGACCCACGATATCATGCATAGTAAGTTTGCAACTTCACCATCCATGATACTATTAATAAATTGGAAAGTCAAGGAAATGATGTTCCAGCAGATCAAGACATCAGGACTATTCTGCGATGCTCCGTGCCCCAGCCCGTTACACACCATTCATTTCTAAGACTGTTCACTCAGACAATAGATATTGCCATTTGGGATTCTCCCCTTGGTATCACATGTGCTCAATTGTTTTTAAAATAAAGAAATAGAGATTTCACTCAGGTGTATAGTTTTGACTTTTAGAGAAAAGGAAGCCCACCTGTTTTTCTGCCACGATGAATCATCCTGCGCTACAGCTAGAAGGAGAATGTTTAGATGGCTTTTGAAAAGGAAGATGTTTGTATTTTGGGAGACTTCCTCCTTACATTAATGTTTTTGAGATCCTCACGAGAGCCAGTGATAAGACTTTCATTACATGTGTCCCAATCAACACGCTACAGCTGTGGTATATCCTGTTCATTCTCGGTATCTTTCCCTGTAGCAGTTGAAGTTAAACTGAAGACATTATGCTGCTTTCTGGCTAAATGTCATCATGCATATATGAATAAAAATGGCATTCTCCCATATAATAACACCACCGTAAGGATATAAAACTTTCACTCATATAACATGCAGCCCTTTCTATTAGTTCCACAATTTGAACTATTTTTTTGATAAGAATACAAAGAAGAAATGTGGGCTACCAAAGGTCATCTTCCTCCCACACCTTGGCATGCAGGAAAGCAGCACAGATAATCACTCTTTATTGATGTTTCAGTTAAGAATCCAACAAAAACTTCATTTTCCATTCAACAGAAATTACGCATTAGACAATATCATTTATTTTCCAGATTTGTTTAGATTTTTGATGACACTATCATATACTAAATTCATCTACTGATAAAAATATCCATTTGCACACTCATATAGCAAATTATGTGGTACCCGTGCTGGAGTAAGTCATGGTTTAGAAGTGGCAGAGTAATTAGCAACATGAGTTGCCAGTGTATTGATAAAAAAAAATGGCAATGACAACAAAACATCGTGCATCCCTTGTTGATTCTGTGTTAAAGGTCCTCCCTCCCGAGTCAACATATCGAAGTGACTACAAGTCTATCCCATGCCATTTTCTTCTCAGCCATAAGATAGGCAGAATCATATCAAATCACATTACAGGCTACTAAGGAGATATAGGGTGAAACCACTTTCAGTTCATAGGCTTTTGGGTACAATATAACTCTGAGTGATGTGGCTTTCAGTGGTGGCTGCTGCAGGCCCGTCTAATAGAACGGGGTCTCCGTCAAGTGCACTGTGGTCTCTCCTGTACTGAGGACATTTCTTTAAAATGTAGCAAACATCTAGCCACATATTTTTCTATAAAAAACTTCAGAAAATTCAATGAATAGGGCTTCCTTATAAATACTGCAAGGTTGAACCATATGAAATTTTCATTTCATTGGTCAAAGTGACCTAATAACAGACATTTCATATTTAACTAGTAGTCGCAGGAGTTGCCCACCATAGTTTTAGCTATTCTTACTATTACTTGGATTTCTGTTTCAGTTATGGAATTGTTTGAGCTCATAAAGGGGACAGAGGAATTGCTTGGCCCACAACATTCTGTTCATGAGGGGTCTGTGATGACTGTTAATCCTATAAACTTCAAGTATTTGCACACTGTATTTGAAGCTCTGATATTTCATGCACATCCACGTTATGAACACCTATGTTGAGATGCGTTAAAATTATGTTATAAAGCAATTTCTCAGCATCTTTCTTCAGTAAAGTAAGAGATTTCTGGGGAAAAGAGCAAAGCCTGCTGCTTCAGCAGCTTTATTGATTTTTTTAAGTGCAATAAAACAAACATTCCAATGTCTCCCAAGCCCTAATCTCAGTAAAGTTGTTCTTCCTTAGAAGCAATAGCCTAGATTTTAAAGTGAGCAGCACGTTCCCAGCTACAGCAGCACAGAGATAACACACAGCCCCAGAGCAATTCATTGACCTTAGAGCAGGAAATAATGATGTATCATCAGAATCCGCTCAGGCAGGACCGCTTTGCCAAGGAGCATTAAGCTTCCTTTTCAAGTAAGATTTGATTTTGGTGCTATTTTGAGAGAGGCTGAGAGCATTTATATCAATGAAATGCACACATGCTCTTGTGCTCACCTAACATGATTGCACCAGAGCGCAGCACTGGAAGCCAGGAGCCAGGGGCAGGGCTGCGACCCATCGAGGAAGGGGGCCCTCTTCATGAAAACCCAGCTCCTTGAACACAGACTCGAATACTTCCTCTGAAGCCCTGAAGTATCTTTTGATAGGACTTGCTGATGAGAAGGAAATTCTCCTCGTGTCTCTTGTCTTATCACATGTGAAATGTTTGCTTGTTTATTCTTGAAGAATAAGTCTCCATATGGTTTGTCTTGGGGCTCTGCTGGTGGCATACACCTGACAATTCCCAGTAGGACCAGCAGGAAGGAATTATAAAATGTAAACACAATTAAGTTTATGAAATTCTTAACATTGATACTAAGGAAATGTTCTAAATGATTTTTTTTCACTTTTTGATTAAAAAAATCAAAGAAGAAATCATGGCAGATATCTGTTGAAGGCAAACCAAATTTCTTTATAATTTCTAGGACAGAAGATTCATATATCTTTGGATGCAGGATTTGGTCATAACAAAAAACACACAGTGATGGTGTGGTTAGAGGGTGTGTGCATTTGTGGCTAAGTCCAGAGCATCTGTTCTCAGTTTAAATAAATATATCTATCATTCCATGATTATTCCACACTGCACTGTTACTGACAGAGGTGGTCTCTAGTGACCACGTTCTGCTTCTCAGTGGTGTGCCTGAAAATTCTTTTTTTAAAAAATTGAAATCTTTATTGGTACATTACATATACATGTCATGATTGCACTCAGCAGTGAGAATTTGTACCAGTATATGACACAACTCAATTCTCATTTTTTTCCCATAGCCTTACCCACCCTACCCCTATATACATAAACTTTGTTTCCTTTCTTTTTTGTCATAATCTCATTATTTTTCTCCCTTCACCCCATTTCACTAGAACATACATTCCAGAACTCATTTACATCTTTATTTTCTCATACCAGAGAAAAGATATGATATTGATGTCCTTAAGGTATGTCCATTTAAGTATAAATGACCAAATTTATCATTTTTTATGGCAGAGTAATACTCCATTCTGTAGAAGACCCACAACTTTTGTATCCAGTTTCCAGTTGATGGACATTTTGGTTTCCTCTTTTTCCAGGTGGTCTCTGTTTCCTAACCACAGACACTGGAGAAAAGGGAAAGGAATGAGACAGAGACAGAGAAAGACAGAGATATGAGGAGAAAGTTGCAAGAACAGCTTTTCCAAATAGGAAGTGGAACAAGAATTAGAGGTAGCTAGGAGGGCTGGGACGAAGGCAAAGGGAAAAGAATGAAAATGTGTTATGCGCATGTACAAACTCCCTTCCAAGAAATGTAATCATTATGTAGTACAAACATACTTATGAAATAATAATTAAAAGTGACCTAACAGTTTATAAGGGTGATGACCTACAGTGAAAAACACTACTAGTTTATCATAGGGGAACTAAAGACAAAAAAGGATGTTTAATCTTAATTTCCTTTCCGTTCTCAGTGGCAGTTGTGAACACATTTTCCTTTGTATCTCTCTTTGCAGAAAGAGTGGGGTGGGGGAGGAAAGGAAAAGGGAAGAGAGACTAATTCTTTCATTGCAGTACCTTATTTCAGAGTTATAAAGCTCCTGAGATAAGCTTTCTTATCTTATTCCAAGATAATGCCTTGAAATTCTGCTAGTCTCTAAGAAGATTGGGTTATATTAAAAATTGACAGTGGTGGTGTTAGTCATTTGGGAGGAAAACAGTCCCTTTTCTGCAAAGGGAATATTGCAAAGCCTAAAATTATAAACAGTACCAAAATGTGCGCCTTTCTTTTCTCTCTGTGTCTCATTAGACATTTTTTTTTCTATACATGTGTATTTATGATGAATTTAATTTAAATATTGGGCTTTGTACTGGATGGAAAATACTAGCAATAAAAGAGAATAATTACTACAAGGTTCTCTCATAAAATTTATATGAAAACCTCTATCTCTCATCTGCAGATCTTACTATATTTTCACATTTGATTTAAATCATGCACTTTCCACCTTTGCAAGGGTCACTGCTCCTGTTCATTGGGAAACTGCTACAGTGAGTGTTCCCCATACCCTTCCACGTGGAGTCCCCTGACCGGAGCTCTGCTAACCGAGGCATTTACTGACGGGAAGGCAGCCATGTGCCGTCCAGCAGGTAGTTACAAAGGGCGGATTCTAGAACAGAATGAGTTTCTGATAGGATGGGGCAGATGACGCAAAACTTCACTCCGTTACTCCAAAGGGCGAGCAATTTAGGAATTGCTTATTTCTGGAATTCTTCACGTAATATTTTTGGTCTGTGGTTGGTTATGTTGTCCCTGAGACATTTTTCAGCCATTGAGTCCTTTTGTTTCCTGAACTATATGCTAATTAGATGCTAATTCCCATTTTTCAGTTATTCTCATTTTTCAGATGATGAAGCTGAAGTGCACAGAGGAATAGTATTTGAATATTCCTAGTCACAGTCTGGCCTCGGCTTTCTCAGTTTTAACAACTGTTACACGCTGCCTACTTTCTTTCCTCCTTCCTCTGGAGAGCACCTTGAGAAACACTATCTCGTGTTTTTCACAGCAAGGGTTTGAGAGAGAAAGATACTGCACCAAGAAGACAAAATTTCTTTTCCAAGATGACTAAGAAATAGTTCGAGGAATCTGACAGGAATTTTCACTCCTATTTCTATTTCACCCCTAAATCCCATTATCTGCACACTAAGTACCGTCATGTGACATGCGCGGGTGACGTGCAGAGCAAACTGGCTTTGTTGGGGAAGGGTTGACACCGTGAGTGATGGAAACTTGAAAACAGCACCGGTGAACTCGGTGCAGGTCACCCTCCTGGCAGTCCTGGTGGTGGCCCTGGTGGCCAGGCTCTCTGTGGGCCAGGCTGCAATTCTGCAAGTCTCTGAGAAGACTGGGTTGTGTTAAGCCAGTCACGACCACGTTCCTTGTCTTCGGGGAAAAACGTGAGGAAGAGGCATCATGCTGGCTGTGAGACTCGGAGGAGACAGTTAACAATGGCCACCTTCACGGTGAAATGAGGGGTGGGATGCAGGGTCCCGGATCCAGCCAGTCTCCCCAAGATACTTACTCCTTGGGGTCCGCAGGGCTCTTTATTCTGCTGCAGGAAGATTTACTTTATCCCGAAGTAAAACTTTTCTGACTTCCCTATCATTTTCCAGCCAATCAGACTTACACACGAAATCTATCTTAATTAACTGCAGGTTATGTCATTTTCTTACCGACAGCTGAACCTGATGAATAATTCCAAGGGTAAGTGGGGACATTTAGACACACTAATCACGAGTATAGAAAAGGGAGGTCAGGAGATGAGTTAATGGAGACCCACCCGCTCCACACTGATGTCCACTACACTGTACCCTCCCGAAGCAGCGCCATTCAGCTCCTTGGTGTGCTTCTTACTCAGAGTAAGTCAATCATTCACTCCCTTCTCGGTTCCTATCACGTGCTGCCCTTTGTCCCTCAAAGCGAGGCCAAACTCATCCAGTGGACACAGTGTCTGCACAGTGTTCAGGCCCGCGTGGCTTCCGTCTCTCTCACGCCAGTGCCCGCGTCCACTGCGCAGGCGCCATCATGGCCTGGAACCTGCAATTGCCCTAGGAGGCAGCGGTCCGTCCCCTCCCGGCCTGTCTGAGGTGCGTGGGTCAGTGAGGCTGGACCCCAGACACTCCAGCACACTCCGTCCACCTGCACCCGCTTCTCCTCTCATCAGCACACTGAGGTTCCCTCAGCCGCACCTCTGTGATCGCACTATTTAATGCTATACACTCTAGTACGGAACTGTGGGAGGGCAAGTTTTAGTCTAGTTTGCTCACACTATTTGTGTGTGTGGCACGTGACAGGGCTGGAAGCAGATTTCGTGAATGAATGAACAAATGAATGGGTCAATGCTTATTTCATCTTGTAAAGTAAGGAGTCTGGAAGTGGAAAGGCCAACTGTGCCTGCGACCACGTCGGGGTGTGAAGGGGCCCATGAAGGAAATTCGACAAATGGATTTGTCAAACATTCTGCGAAAGAAAAATGAGTCATCCCTGACCATGTACATAACATTTGCCGGTCCGCGGGAGCCAGGAACACTTGCACTCCGGGTATGCACCACAGCGGGGCTGCAGGGATGGATGTCAACATCTGCTCCTCAGTTTCCACCTTTTCCCATCACATCGACTCATATCCACTTGCCTCTGTCCTGACCCCCGTTTCCAGTCATGCCCGACAGGCTCTCAACTCACACCTTCTGCCCCGTGCCCACGGAGGCTGCCTTCACCTCCCTATGCCTCTTTAAGGAGCCCAGGTTTTCCTTTCCACAGTCATGGTAATTGCCATGCCCTGGCTGGAGGCAGGATGGGCGTGTAGATCCATCCTAAGGTCCTTCCTTTACCCTGGACCCTACAGCTGCTCCCTAAGAGAAGCGACATCACAGGAGAAGAAACCTTGTTAACCGGGAATGCAAAATCCTCACTTGGGAGGCGTAGTCCCCACATGAGTGGTATTTACAGCTTCGGTGAGCTGACCTCGCTGCAGGCACCTTACACAGGAGGCACCCTGCTTCAACAGTCACAGGCAGCAAAGAGAAATAATCTTACCAGCCCCATTCCCTCATCCATGGTACCAGAGAAAGTCTCAGTGCTAACAGTGGTGAAGATCATCAGCAGCAGTTACCTCGCTACACTTGCATCCCGGTGACTACATTCTGGAGAGACCAGAATCTTTCCAGCGCAGGAGCACCTTCCCTGTAGTTCTGTATTCTGGTTCCCCGGCATTGCACCTTCTCCTGCCGGCTGTCCTCATTCTTCAGCAGAAGCTTCATTAAAAGCTTGACTCCAAATGAGGAGAAAAGCTGTCCTGCTCCCGGTTCTACATAACTTCCCACCATCAGTGGATGAGTGCAGGTCCCTGCTACCTAACACGCTGACAGGCTGAGGTGGACGGCCAAGCAAGATGCCAGAACAGAGCATCCCTTATGCAATTTATTTAAATATAGATTTATATGCTGAAAAAGACAACAAAATCCTACAGCATGGACTCGGGGAAGATAAAAGTATACAACTTAAGTCAGTTACTATATTGAAAACAATACTATACCAAAAACAAACAAATTAAACATATTCAGAAACCAACAACCATCCCTCAGAGATCCTGAAGCATAAGAAGAATTTACACCAGTAAAATCTAAAATGCTCCATGAGACAGAGTCAAAGTGGTGTGTTAGAACATTGAGTACTTTCTGGAAACACAGGAGAGAAAGCTCATTAAATCCTCACAACCTCTAAGAAAATATCAGGGGCAAGAGGAAGGGAAGGCTTTTTATCCTTCTCTTTAAAATCCTCCTAGCCATAAACTCTGCAAATTAATTTTCTCTTAGGATACTGTTTGAGACATGGGATTATGTAACTTTAAAGCTGGAAGGACTGTCAGAGTTCATTTGATCCAAGAACTTGACTTTGGAGACCAGGAGGCCAGGTCTGGAGAAGGGCGGGAAGCTGGGTTCAGGCAGGCTGGGCCATGGAGCCTCGTTTCTCCCCTAGTCTGCCCCAGGTAACTAAGGTCCCAGACAACTGACACCTGATGGGTCAGTGTCCTTGGAGAGACCAAGGGTTCACTTAGAAAGGAAAAAGACTGTGGATTCAGTGTCTTCTGTGATGGATGAGTTGGAAGAAGCCCAGGAGTGCTTCGTTTAAAGACAGTGAAAAGAGAATGTGCACTTTTCTCTTTATAAAATCAAACGGGCTTTACAAATAGTTGGAAGCCTCTGAATTCTGAGTGCAAATAAACATTCAGAGAAGCTAGTGTCAAAAACCCAGAGATGTCAAGCTCGTCTAAAGAAAAGAGTGGGGTCTCTTGACCCTACTGTGTACTACATTCACAGAGTGTTAAGCACAGGCTTGACTTTGCAGTGCGGGAGGAGAAACTCAGGTGGCATTTTAAGCCTATTTGAGTCTGGGATTAAATAACTGGTTTACTTCTAAATGATCATCATTTCCTGTCTCCTCTTGCTTCAACCTCTTACAAATTTTTGGCTGTTGTGGAGGTGGAAACACCACCCATGAACTCTGCTTGCATCACCTGTCTGGTTCTCCATGACAGAAGAGCCACCGGTGTCCCCAGGTGGAGCTCCAGGGTCGTCTCTCTCCTTGTAGGGCTCTTGGAGAACCCATCTGCTGGCATGCATCACTGGAGAAGCCATGTCTTCCCTACAAAATGAGCTGGTCATCAGTAGGACTCGGCTCTACCTGGCCCAGTTCCAGTTCCATGAACTTTCAAGCTGGTCTCTTGTATTTGTCTTGCTTCATTTTTGTCATGCTGAGACTGTAAGTGTGCAAATGACAGCAGGAAACCCAGGTCCCTGCATCAGGATCCCAACATGAGTGGCTAGGGCACAGAGGGATTCCAAAATGAAATAACACCTCTTTCAGTACTGATAGAGGGAACTGAGAAAAGTATTCGAGGTTGGGGTTGATGATGAGTTTTACTGGAACTAAAGCTGGTGTATACTTGTCTTGAAAAGGACCAGAAAAAAAGAAAGACAGAAAGAAATAGGAAATATGTCCAGGCCATAATATGTTTTAGATTCCTTTGTTCTGGTTGAAAGAGCCCTCATACCCTCTTACAGCAGCAGGCTTTTAAACCACTTGCACTTTCCCTTTAAACTAATAGCTTAGACAGGGAAAGCCAAGCATTCAGAACAAAACAAAACAGCTAGGTTTACCTTTAGTTCCAAGAATAACAATTTTTGCAGAATGCAAATGCAGCCACTGAAGATAAAACATTTGCTGATGATGAGACAGGAGAACAGTGCCCCGGATGTCAGTGCTATTTATTCTCCCGGAGTTGAACATCAGAAACCGATTCACACATTACAATGGCCGTGCCATTAATCATGAGCTATCTTTATGCTTACACAAAGCCACATTTTATTACTTTCAAGAAACTGTGAAGCTGTATGCTTTCGAGACCCTTGAAGACTGATCTTCACATTCAAAGTACCATAGCAGTTAAGGATTTCTACCAAGAGGCCCGGTGCTGTTGGGCCTGCATTTTTAATTCCTGGGAGAGAATAAAAGCAGGCATTTACTGCAGGATAAAGGAGAGGGAGATAATCAGCATTTTCACCAACTTGCTCAGCTTCTGACGCAGTAGGAAAGCATCCAATCTTCCCTCAGTGATGGCACATACAAGAGAAAGCCCTAAGAGACACCCAAGTCCTCTTTGCGATGGGACTCAGGCAGATGCACCAGTTATAAGTCACCTTTTGCAGGATGCTAGCCTACTGGCATTAGGGCTATGATTTACCCAAAGGTGAGTTTCACTGAGAAAAGGAAAACGATGTTCTGAAGCATTCAAATATAATAAATATGAGAGATTTTTTAAAAGAAATATTTCAACCAAAAGACCATACCCCTTACCAAGGCAATTCTGATTTAGGCCCGAGGTATTAACTCACAGTTTGGGGACACAATGGACAGAGTTTCCTGGTCTCTGGTAGATTCCTCACCACTTATATTAATACCTCATGTTTTGAGTCTTCCTTCAGCTGTCAGGTCTGGCAGCCTGTCCGCCACTGTCATGTCAGATTCCACCCTCCCTCAGCCCCTTTCTGAAATGTCTGTGCTTTAGAAATGAGTCATTAGTAATAACCAGCCCACATCCCAGCCCTCTTCCTGTTGTCTCGCCCTTCCCTTCCCAACGATGCACAACTCTGAAGATCGACACGTATTTATTCCCATAGTGTTCCTGTATGGCAGGGACTGGAGACAGCAGAGGCAGAAGGTTCTGCAGGGCAGATGCTTCCTAAAGGTCCCTTCTCCCAACCTCGAATTAAGAAGTGTGATTCCTAGAAGGTGCTGCTTCTCCTGAGTGCGGCAGGCACAGATGCCTTATTTCACAGAAGTGCTTCTATTGATGGCCTTGCTGTCAGCCACTGAATAGAATCTGAATCTTGGGCTCCAAGTTTGATGGGAGATAGATCAACTGATCCAAGAAGCATCAGAAGTGTAGACATTCACTCTCAGAGGACTGAACTACCTATGACACTGTGGTTACCAGATCTGTTAGTAGAACAGAGAAGCCTAATTCTGAGACACCCAGTAGCTTATAAATGAGTCAGAACTACTATCTGAGTTTTGTTACACTCAACTGGGACTTATCAAAAAGACATCTCTTACTTCTGACAAGCTTGGCTCTCATGTGGGAGCGCCGATCACAGTCTAAAACAATGCTTGGTCACCTGACGTTATCAGACAACGAGACTACTTCCAGCAGGAAAGCAAGGACCTTTTTACATCAACACGCACCTGTCCCTCTGACCCAGCTTACCAAAACTGCAAAAAGACTGAAGCTGAAATATTACCTTCCCATCTGATTCTAATTCCCATTCTCAGAGAAAGGTGCAGGCTCAGAGCAGGTGTTGCCTTGTCCTGGACCCTTAGTATGGAAACACCAGTGGGCAAAACATGGCCTGCAGCAGTTGCTTCACAGGGGAGCCCCTGAAATGTAAGCACAGGAACCCCCATATCCATCCACAGTGAGGTGCTCACCTCCACTCAGCAGGGTGGGTGGACTACAGTCTGGAAAAGCTGCTGGGCCTTCAGGAGCGAGAGAAAGAACAACTCATTAAAAAGGCTCAGAAGTAGCACAGTGGATCGGGGAGCCACCCTGGCTGCAGCAACAGCCACGGGGTGCGGCCTACGCAGGAAATTCTGAGGGACTTTGTGGCTGCCTTGCCCTGTCAAGCCCCAGCACGGGCAGCCAGACTGGAGGCATCCCAGACTGGGGAGCATGTCCAGTCTCTTGTATCCCTTAGGCTGCCTTTTGCCAAGGTGTGCTGAGCCTACTTGGGAAGCAGAGATGGCAACAAGGAGGCTGGCAAATGAACAGAACACTGCTTTTCATTAACCTTCACCTGGGGATCCCTGAACACTTACTTCTTGGTCTCTCCGTGAACTTGTTGAGGAAAGGCTGCTTCTTCTGTCTCTCTGTTTGACTTCCCTTCAAAATGTCTGTGTGTCTGTTATGTGTATATTTATAGTTGGGCACCTACTGTTAGGGGCACGAGTGGCCTTCATGTCTCTGTGAAGTACCAGCTCTGAGCATGAACAGCAGAGAATCACTGATGAAACTTGGACTCTTTCTGCCAGTTCGATCTACCCCAAATCCAAGCCATTTTTACTATCATGTCCATATGCTTTAAAACTAAAACCAAAGCCCAGAGATATCTTAGCTTAACTCTCTAGTGAAATGATATAAAGTAAGCTATACTAAATATAAGTTTTTAACTTTTTCAAAAGGAAAAATACAAAGGCAGTCAACATCAATATAAAACTGTAGAGACACCTTGACGATTTCAGCTAATTCCTAGGAAATCCACTATCAACCATTTCTCTGGTTCTACTGCGCCACCAAATAATCTGTTTTCATATTCATGTGTGAGAGCAGGGACTGCGGGGAAATTCAGGGTTCTGACAACTCCTGGCAGCACACAAGCCAGGAGAAGCTAATCTAAGCCGAATCGCTGACTCTCTGCATCAAGACACACAGATCATCCGGCCTAGGCTCTCCTGGCCAGCCCTGTGGTGACTACTAATCAAAAGCAATGCCAGTAACAAACATCATCCTTCAGGACTTAAGTCCTCCTTGGTGGACCGGATTCATTTGACTCCCATGTGTTTTGCGAAATTTATTTACACTTGATCAACTTAAGGTCCCTAGAGGGAAGACTGAGTGTGGCATGCATGGCAGGGTGTACACAGCGGACCTCTAAGGCCTTGGGTTCTGTATGTGTGGAATCACCATCTTAGATCTAATACGTTCAGATAAAAGGCTTATGTTCTCGCTGACGGAGCTGTACAGTTAAGGCTACCATGGTTGTGTCTCTGTTGAACACGCAGACTGTCCTGCCACTACTCTTTAAACACAGAAGCATAACAAGCGTTTACCAGCATTTACATTGTGTGAGGTATTACACATATTCTGGAGAGGATGAGAAGTGTCCAGAAGGATGTGCACAGAGGCTAAGCAAACACTAAGGCATTTTGCATGAAAAACTTGTGTGTCTTGGAGCTGCTGTCTGTTGGGATGTGGAGGAGGTGCTCTGGATGACGATGCACAGACAAGATGTTTTCATTTTCCTGTTGCATCAGTGTCTTTTGTGATAAAACCTTTGAGAAAACCATTTGGGGTGATACTAATATTTTGGCTTGTATTCTCTCAATGCTCAGTACAGAAAACCAAAAATTACTGAAAATGTGCCCCTTTGAAAAGACTATTTGACTCTTCTTACTCTTCGGCAGCAAGCTTCCTAACATCTCAGGGACAGGGGGCAAGTGACGTCACCAAGGGGGTTGGGACAACAGGGAAGGGGGAGGGGCAAAGCTACTGCTGGGCCCTTTCCCCACCAGATCTCACATGAAGAACATGGTCACCTCTCACATACTGTGACTCTAGACCTGGTTCTGGCTCAGGAATGACACAAAAGGGACCCACTGCCACGGAGTCCAACTGGTATCTGTACTGAAAGAGAAAGAGGGAGAGGGAAGGCTGGCCATGGCCACACTGTAAACAGCCCCAAGGTGCCTTGTGCAGGCCGATCCTGAACTGTGAGGATCTGACCCAAGAAAGGACCTAAGATCAGTACCAGCCAAGCGCCATGTGCCATGTGGCTGCCCAGGACATCACCAAGGAAAGATGGACCTATAGGTGTGTAGGAGCCACAGGCCTGAAAGGCCTTCCAGCGTTAGGGTGGACACGGAACTGGAGGCCAAGTGGTCAGTCTGCAGCCCACACTGTGGACTTATTAGAAACTTCAGGGTCCATAATCCCACTTAACAACATCTGGCTAAATATTTATGGTTATGATGCTAGAATTACAACAAAATCATATTTAAAAGCCACATTTTTAAAAGAAATTCAACATTTTTTCCATTGTATCTCTCAGAGAAATAATTCCCACTAGAGGTTTTATGAAATATGGCTAAAGACACAGAGCTCCTTGGGCCAATTCATTTTCATTTTCCAAGGTAAGTAGTAAGTATGAATTAGGAGAGGCATTATAACAGATATTTTTATAAAACCAAATATCTATGTCAGATTTTGTCAATAAAAGGCATATTTTTTCTTGTACCAACATGTGTCTCATTCAATGTACAGATGGCAATCACTACAGCATCAAAGATCAGTCTTGAAGATCCACATATATGTTTAGATAAAAGACAAATTCTTGTGTCCAGTATAGGAACAAAGACCTCATGCTGGTGAATTACCCTTTCTCAAGTTTCCATTTTTGAAGGGAAAGCATATTTTGATGAGGATTCTGTTTCATATTTAACTTCCCTCGCAGACTAGTAGATTATCATGCTCCATGTTTACATATCTGAAAAATGGAATGTTTGAAAAGACATCATGATGTGATTATGAATGTTTACCTACCCAAGGTGAAGGAAAGTGGAAATATCACAGTTAAGTGGGAAAGGTTATATGGTGTCTTGGGTAAAAATTAATAAAATGTCACTGTTTCTGTACTTTTCTGCTTGGTAATTCACAGCAGAAGCACCTCCCCTCATGCTAGGCCTTGCACCAGTGAACAAGTGCCCACTGAAAGAAGAAATGAAGAGCACAGATGGTGCACAGGGTCCTGACACTCACTCTTACCTGGCTATGCCATAAGCTACTTTGAGTGATCTTAACTCTCGAGATGCTGAGACCAGTGGGAGTAAGGCAGAGACTCCCCTACCCCTTCTTTTTTCTATAGTCCTAGTTCAAGAAACAATGACCATCCAGCTGCTTTATGAGCCTGAAATATGCCCGATGGACTCAGCAGTGTTTTTGTGGATTTTGCCCTGTGTAGTGATAACATATCTGTGTGAATTTGAACACATCTGGGATGCACGTGTGTGGAGCTTGTGATTTCTGCTGTAGAGGACACCGGCCATCTCAGTGGGTTCAAGGACTCTTGCAACTAGGTGCTAACCTGGCAACAGGGGGTGAGACTGGCACTTAAGAAGGCAAAGGTGAGCAGAGAGGGGAGGGAAGTATTGGCAGAGCCCATCATTGATGGGAAACATACTCAAAATAACTCAAATATAGTTGGGCCAGGGATTTAGCTCAGTGGTTCTAGTGCCTGCTTTGCAAGTGCAAGGGCCCGGGTTTGATCCCTGGTAACCACATACAACAATGTCGGGCATGGTGACTCATGCCCACCAGCAATCAGCACCACATACTCCAGTGCCTGGTGCACTGCCTCACACCTGCAATCCCAGCACTTGGGAGGCAGAGGCAGGAGGATTTCCGAGTTACAGGCTGAGTTCAGTACCAGGCCAGCCTGAACTATAAAGTGAGACCTTGTCTCAAAAAACTTAAAAAAACAACAAATAAAAAACAAAACAAAACCCCAACAACCCCTTGCTGTCATCACGTAGAATCTCTCTGTAAAAACCTACTTAGATGACAGAAAACTACTCATGCCCCACTCATACACAACTAGAAACTGAAGTATGGAAGAAAGAGACAGATAAATTATTCATTAGTTCAACCGGTAAAATAGTAGACAGGAAAAAAATAATGAGGGGGAAAAGAATGTGACAGTAATAAAGAAAAAAGGAAACAAAGATTATGCATATAGGGGGTGGGGGGTTACAGGGCGGGGGGAAAGGGGAAAAATGAGAATCAAGTCATGTCACAGTCTCGTACAAACTCTCAGTGTTGAGTGTGATGATGATGATGTGCATTCATAATGTACCAATGAAGATTTGAATTAAACAAAAAACAAAAACCCACACTGGACAGAAGATTTTGACTTGAAGATTGTTCCATGAAGTATATATTCAGTAGTTGTAGAAGAGAGGCATTATTTTGGGGTCTACACTACTCAAAAAGTGGGAAAATGTGATCTTTGGAAATTAACCAAGTTTCTAAGAAATCTAGATAATCTCTTGATGGGTTGGGTGTTTTTGACAGGTGGTAAAAATGACAGAAATCATATAAAGGACAAAAGTAACCTAAATAATTGTTTTGTCAAGAAGACAAGGTGGTTACATTCTCAAATATAAGACATTTTCTGCACCTCACAAAAATTTCTCTAGTAGGTCTACAGCTATCATTTATTATTCAGTTTTGCATTAAGCTCAGCTACTATCTACTGATTCTAGTCTCGAATACTGAGTGCCAGAATTCTTTTAAAGATGAAAATATTTCTAAGGCTAAAAAGGCCATAGTCTTGCAAGTCAGGGAACAAACACATGTAACTTCATGATCATGTAAATTGAAAACAGGAATCCTTTATTCTATGGTCAATCATCATAATAATATCTCTGCCTATGCCTCAAATACATAAATTAAGGCTATGTTCTATAGAATCAAATAGTTCAGTTCTGTTACGTGTGAAAAGGTAAAACGAGATAAAATATTAGAATTCATCTGCAGCAGCAGTGATTCATCAGCGGGGCAGCTCCAACCTGGTGGTGGTTTCAGAAGCCCTCTGAGGGAAGGAATGAGGAGTCTTTTTATAGGACAGATACAGAAGTCAGGCGAGAGAACTACGTGCTTGGTTACTCTTCAATGGTCGCCTGACTTTGGTGTATCCTGCCAGAAAGACCCGTTATGTAACCCTAAGTTAGTTGGTGCTTCTGATTGGCTAGCCTTCCATTTCATTTTTCTTTAGCAAAGGCATTGAAAACAAACAGCTTGAGTTTGGAAATGGAGTTTGTGTCACCCAAGAGACGTGATGGTCTGTGATGGAGAGAGGGCTCCTCGGGCTCGAGCTTGGTTTTAATTTACTGTAACAGAAGGAACGTTACATTTAAATGAATACGTATCTTTGAACTACTTCCCTTTCTTAACGTTATGCTGTAGATAAACGGTAGGTGTCTGTTTTATGTGTGGGATTTGGATAAGAATCTCTCTCATGCTTTTGGAATAGCAGCAAGTTCTTTGGTCCCAATGTATTTATGATGAAGAAGAAAGGGAACAGTTACTGAGCTGGTCAAACAGCTGATCTCAGGAGAGAGGGTGCAACCTGTGTCTGTCATCTTTCCACAGCTGTAACAAACCCCTGAGCTATGAACTTACAAACAGAAAAGATTTCTGTTGGCTTCAAGTGTAAGACTGTGGGTGCCTTGAGGCTCTGGGCCTGGGACAAGGCAGCATATCATTGCTGGGTTAAGGGACAGAACCTCCTGGGCAGGAAGTGAGAGGGAGAGGGACAGGCAGGGGTGCCACACCCCCAAAGGCTTGAACACCTGGCACCAGACTGCACATCTGGTGTCCCCACCACCTCTCAGTTCTGCCACTCTCAGCCTTCCCCGGTGGGTCCTTGGGAACACTCACGATCCAAATCGCACTTGCGTCAGCGGGGTTCCCCTGTGCCTCCACTGATCACAGCACCCATGGGTCTAAAGGGATCACATACAGTCCTGGTGGCCTCCAGGGAGCTGTCCACTCCCAGCAGCCCCAGTTGTCTGCTCCTTTTCTCTCTAGAATCTTTTTTTTTTTTAAGGTTTTTTGAGACAGGGTCTCGCTTTGTGGTTCAGGCTGGCCCTGAGCTCAGCCTCAAACTCACATCACAGGAATCCTCCTGCCTCTGCCTCCCGAGTGCTGGGATTACAGGCATGAGCCATCACGCCTGGCACTGTGGTGTGTGGTACTGGTTGCTGCTGGGCGTGAGTCTCCACACCCAGTATGGTATGTGGTTACCGGGGAATCAAACCCGGGCCCTTGTGCTTACAAGCCAGGCGCCAGAACCACTGAGCTAACTCCCCGGCCCTCTCTCTAGAATCTTACGTGACGGAGCACTGTACATGTTCTTAACACACACCACCAGTGTTACCAGGCTTTTTTGCTACTGTTTCTTTCCTTTAAGGAAACTTTTCAACTCTGCTTTCTTCTCCTTCATGGAAGCCTCAGCTCAAATTTGTCTACGCAGGAGACATTTCATGCCTCCTCCCTCTTTTCAACCTCTCCACTCCATTCAATGTCCTGCACCCTGTGGATATTTTGTAACATACACTGGCCTTAAGTGGTTCCTGTCTGATCCTGTCACACGTAGCAGGTCCAAGGGTAACTGCAGATTCAATCTAACTAACTGCAAGTGGCTGTGAATAAATGTGTGCTGAGCTGAATGGCCACTGTGTGAAAGGAGACAGATGCCACAAAGGCACACTGAGCTTTAGAAGGACCAGCAGGAAGCACAGTGAGCTAACAACCCGCCTAACCTCCAACAGAAAGAGAAAGTGAGTAGAACCATCTCTCGGTAATGGATCAACTTTCTAGTAAAGCAGTCTGCAGAGAGATGCCATAGGGAACTCAGAAAAGGAGTCTGTTCAACACCACCGAACGGTGTGAAAATGATTTCAGGATCAGGAGGCTCTGTTAGCTTAGCAGGTGCTTCTTGAAAAGATTTCCAGTGTAAAAGTTCTATCCCATCCACTACCTCTTCACCTAGCTCAGCATGAGGTCAGTCTATGTGCATCTGTAAATAGCACATCCAAGCTCTGTAGTTCTACATTCTGTTAAAATTAAAACTATTCACAGAGAGTTTTTGGAGCAGAGCAGCAGGACACAGCCACAATGTACCCTGCAAAAATGTGAGTGCACACTCAGAACTCATATGACTTCTTTACCTGTATAAGCAAAAACTTTTCCATCCTGCCTCCTCCTGCATGTGTGTGAATATGAAATCTGTACACACAGCATGATGCGTGTGTAACTGTCTGAGTAGGAAATCAGTGAGAAGAAAGCACTGGACCTCTATAACATAATCTTGTATTATCATGAAACAGTGGACAAACTTGAGAACAAATAAGAAAAGTAGTGCATTTTTTACTAACACAGAAAAGAGTGGCCATTGCTCAAATGGACTCCTGGCCCTGGGACCAAGTGACAAAAAGCAATAGATTTTAAAATCTTCACAGACAAAGGAATATATTGTCAGGGTTTTCTGAATCAGAGCTTTTATTCTAAGACCTCCACTGCACATCTGGGACAGGATAGCAGTGAACTTTACATATAGTGTGGTTTTTCCTCAACAGTCCTACTTGTAATGAAGGTTCATTTATGAGTTAGGCACAGTGAGAGGTTACCTGTAACTACAGAAAAATAATAGTGATGACACTGCAGGAAGGACAGTGTCTTTTTTTTAAATGCTGCAATACTACAATGGCTGATCTCACAGCTGGACAGCTCCCCAGGAACTCACGGCTGGGCAGCAGGTGCTGCGAGATCCACAGAGACCTGCTCGGGTTCCCCTCCCAGGTGGGGGCCAGAAGGACAGCGAGCAACGCTGTCATGCTGCTCAGAATGGCCAACATTAAAGACTTCTGAACTCTGTATTTCTGGGACTTCCCATTTATTATGTTCATGAGCACAGATGACCCTCAATAACTAACACTGTCAAGTGAAGCCCCAGTTCCAGGAGGTCCCTACAGGCAATATGTGATCAGCAGAGGAGTTGTAATGAGAGCAGGTGCTCTGTGCCCAGACCCATGGTACCAATCCAGCCTCCAGTCATCCATAGCTGTGCATTTGCAGCAACTTAACTAGGTTTAGTGTGCCTCAGTTTCCATATCTTTAAAATGGATATACTACCACCTACATGCTAGATTTGTGAGCATGGATGATTCAATAACACCAGCCATTTAAAGCCTTAAGCACCCTACTGGGAACAGAGTAAAGATTCACAAATATGAGCTGTTTTTTCTTATACCTGGACACATAATTATACTGACTGGCCCCACAGCTACAAATGTAAAGAAAATGGCTATCACTCAGTAATTTGCTGGGCTACATTCACAAGTTATGGAATCACAGCCACTGTAGAGAATTCTTCAACATAATATATGAAATGTAATAATATAGAAAATGAATATTTTATATGCACATCACAATCACAAACAACATTGGAAGTTTGTACCAGTGCATGACATGACTTCTCATTTTTTTCTCATTCTCCTGCCCAACCTACAATCCCCAGCCCCTATATACATAAGGTTTGTTTCCTTTCTTATCAATTTTTTCTTTCCTTTCTTTTTTAATACCTACCCCTATTTCCCTTTGAATATTTTTTATTTCACAATATCTATCATACATTCTAGTACTCATTTACACCTTCAGTTTCTCACACCAGAGAAAAGATGCGGTATTTGATAAATAGTTCACAGATGTATAAACAAATTCTTTACAAGAGAAAAGGAAAGTGAAGAATCGCAGCCATGCGACCATGTGGGAAGAAAGGGAGCCTAGCTGGGCTTCCAGGTGCAAGAAGGCACCAGGAGCCAAAGGACCAGGGAAGCTTCTAGAAGCTGGGAAAGCCAACACTTGGATTCTCTCCCAGAGCCAGGAAAAGACTCCCCAGTCTGCTGACCCCTGTAGAACGGCCCAGGGAGGACCAGGAGACCTCTGATCTGAACTGGTGATAACACACTATGTTGTCTCGGACTGCTAACTTTAGGTACTTTACTACAGAAACACCAAACACCCACACAGCAGTCTAGCCTTCCAGATTGCTTTCAGTTCCCTAAGATGCAATTATATCTGTATGTAACATGCGATAAATTCTTCCGCTAGCTTAAATAAACCCTTATTAAAAATTGTTGTGTCATATTCACATTATATTTAAGTAAAACAGATATTACATAAATTGCAAAGCTCAAGAAATGCATTGAGAAATATTTTAATGAATAATTACAAAATATGAGAAATGTACAAAGGGAGCAAAGAAAATATAATTTGTTTTCTGTTGAAATTCCAAGTTCAGTAAAGGCAAGGCCTCGGCCTGCATATCTAGGGCTATCTAGGGCTTCATATCTAGGGCTCAGAACTCGACTGCTTGGATATTTATAAAGCAGCTACACAAACTCATGTACAGCTGGTCCATTGTTGACTCATCCCAAGTGCTACGATTAGAGGGTTCCAGGTTCTCTTTCTGCATCATCTTTGTATTTTCCATGATTTTTTTCCTTTTAAACAAGCTGCTGTTGCAAACATCAGAGCATAGGAAAGGGAAGACAAGTTTCTCAGAATGAACAGCTCCATATTCATTATATTAATTTAATTAATACAAATGAATTATGTCATCATAAAAGCAAATAATTTTTCTTTAGTCAAAGTTCTGTTAAACATCACATGTGAAGATATTTTCCTGTGATGTCTCATAAATACAAATAGATTGTATGTTTCATGTGAAATTCAGTTCTGGGGGAGCAGCTTATGCTAAACAAAGTCAGTTCTAAAATGGAAAATCAGTGAAGTCCAGCCAGCAGCTTCTTGTCTTTTGAGAAGAGTAGAGAGAATCGGCAGAGCCAGGGAAATTCTTGTGCACTGATCTATAAAGGAGAGGACAAGGCGGTTGGAGCACCAGCCGGCTGAGGGCACCTGGGCCACAGCCAGTTGTGCTCCTGGCCAGCGCGGATCCCCTCCTCTGGGCCACCGGAAGTGTGCGGGCGGAAGTAGACGCGCGGGGTGGGGTGGGGCTCCCGCACTCTGCCTGGGGTGGGGCCAGCGGGGAGCCCACAGCCGCTGTTCTCTGCTGGGCGCTGTCCAAGCCTGCACTTGGTCCCTGATCTCTCTCTCCATCGGCTGCCCATCTCTGCCCTTGGGCCCACATTCGGTGCCTCTCCCTCTGCCCGCTGCTGCAGTCTGCATTTCCTCCCAGCAGCTGCCACCTGGCTTCTCAGAGTCTCTGCCTTCATCCAAAACCTGGAAGAGCTCCCTGCATTCCCTTGTTCTTTCCTCCTTCAACTTTTAGGGGCAAGGCTGGGAGTCACGGAGGAAACAGGCGAATCCGCTACACTTAGAACACGGGGGCTCAGTCCGTGGGCTCCTTGAGCTGAATCGTGGAAACTGAGGTTTCTTTAACCGATCTCACCTCCCGCAGAGGCCAGTGTGTGGCTGTCAGGGCAGCAGATGGCAGGGTTTGGGGCATCCAGGCTGCCTGGCCCTGGGCAGGAAGAGAAAATCTACGGGCTGCAGGCACTTCGGGAGAATTTCCGTCTGTGCTTCCCCCCGACCGCTCTGGCTACGCACAAACACTCACCGGAACTTCTCTCTCTTCTTTTCTTCTATGCATCATCAAAATTCTTTCACAGAATGACAAACTTCCTAATCAGCTTAAAATAACCGACACTAAATTGTTCAGGCTGAGGGATCCTCCTAGGACAGGCTGCCCCTCTGGAGGTGCTTATTAAATCCAAGCGGTTCTGTAGAACCTGAATTTTGGAGAATATGTGAGGATCATTCTGACCGGGGAGCTATTTTTCTTTGAGCTGATTTTCCAAAATAAATTATATTCAATCAAACTACCTCATTAACACCACTTCCTACAGTTTCTGGTAAGAATTGCTGCACTCCACCTACCTAAACAACCGAGGGTCTTTGACTTGGGAAATAATGCCCTTCTGAGTTCGCTCCAGATAAAACAGGAATATATCCCATTAATCGCATGCTTGGACCACAGAAACAACAGTAAGGGCTTTGGGAACACACAGTCAACTTAACAGAACTAAGCGGCCAGAGCTCATTTAAGAACTGGAGGATCTGTAGCAGGCAGAGTGCTTAGCTATTTGTTCTTTTTTCTCTACATGTCACTGCTGTTGAGCACTTGCATTAGAAGACTAGTAATAGCAAACTATGTGGGAAGGAAGTTAAAACTAAACACATAATGATGTTTCTGTGAGTTTCAGAAGATATTTCCCTCTGTCTTATGATGACAACGATCAAGAATCAACTGCATTCGGTAGAGAGACAAGCTCTCTGTGACTTTTTTAAACAAAGGTTTCTGAACTTTCAATATAGCATCACTTTGTGGTACACTATGTAATACCAAACACGGTGAACTAACGAGTGATTTTTGTGTCCCTCGGCGTTGTGGGCCCGTCTGGGATCCGCACACTCTGCGCAGTGCTGAGTCTCCCCTTGCTCCTACTCACTCACACAGATCTGACTTGCTCAATCACCCACTTCCCCTCTTGCGTCTGATTTTCTTTGGCCAGACATTTATTTTTCTTATGTTTACCGATTAGCTCCAGGTATCTTATAATTACAGCGCCTCACACAATACAACGATCCCATCAGCTACTTAGATAATCAGTGTTTACTGTCATTACTGCCCTGATGTTAAGTGTATACATACAGGCACACACATCTTCCAAACCCAACATTTCAGTCAACTACTCTCTGAATGCTCTGATGAACTCCCTTGTCCTTCCATCCCACCAGTGTTCCTAATCACTAGTGACCCTAGTGCGCGGTAAAGGTGCCAAGCTATCAGAGCGATGCCATAAAGGTTACTTGTTATTTGTCTTTCTCCCACAGAAATAGTTTATTGTTTCCACAATTACTTTGGATAAACTCTGCAGTTCTATCACCTGCCTATAAAGTTTAATGAGAAATGCCTTTTCACCTTTGTATTTTGTGAAATAAAAGCCAGAATCAGAAGCTACATTGATAATTATAAAACCCTATCTCATGCCCAAAGGAAGCACTCTTGTCAGGTGGTGTGTTACTCACCTGTAGTTGCACAACAGATGAGTCCCAAACTCAGCACACATTCATAATAATAAATATTTATTTCATGAAGTTTAAGGCTGGCGGTTCTGCCTCAGTACTTTTCATGAGGCTGTGGACAGAATGTCAGTAGGAGCTACAATCTTCCAGACCCGGCCTGGGACTCATATCCACTGGGAAGCTCTGCCTATGCTTCATTACTTCACCACATTCTTCTCTTGCAACATGGAAGCCGCCTTCCCCATGAGAGACCCAGGAGAGGCAGAGGGAGTGACCAGCACAGCAGACGCTGTACCTTTTACCACCTCATCTTAGAAGTGACACATTACCATTGCCGCCATATTGCACTAGTCCCAGAAATCATAGTCATGCACTGTGCAACCTGTTTTGGTCACTTAGCATTGAACCACACATCCAACAGAGGTGTCATCGTCATGATCTAGTCATTGTGTAGCCTCTGTCTCAAGTGTTCACGGAAGTGGTGGTGGAAATGAGTTATATTCAATAAAACTACCTCATTACCCCACTTTCCTCATTACCCCACAGTCCTACAGCACTACCACAGAAGTACACCCACTCAATCACCTACAGAACAAAATACCTGCTAAGGACAACACAACGATGTTAATGGTGTATGGATTTACTGTGCCACACACTTATCATTACTTCAAAAAATGCGTGTCTTCTATGTATAAACAAGTCTGCTGTGCTACATGAGCAGCAGCCTCCTCCAGCCAGTGTTTTCCACAAAAGGTGACTGCCTTGAGCCCACCTTGAGTGACCAACGTGCACACCCAAGTCCTGTGCGAGGTCACACAATGATGTTTGCACAATGACAAAATCACCTCACAACATGCCTGGAATGTAATCCATGGTTGAGGATCAAGTGGTTGTACCCAAATCTGGCACAAGACCACACAAAAGCATGAGTTTCAGGAGACTATGTGGTGGTCCCCTCGGAGGTGGTCACTACAGAGATCTGCGTGGCTTGCATGAGGACCATGACACCTTGATGGCCATATGTTCCATCTCTGCACAATTAGGACTATTAGGAAAGTTCTTCCTAACCCTGAATTCATTACCTTCCTAACAGATGAGGTGCCAGAAACAAATACAATTCACTTCATCCTGATGGCATATACATACATACATACATACATACATACATATATATACACACACACGTGTGTGTATATGTATGTCACAAATATATGTAATATTACATATATATGTAATTCCTGGAATATAAAAGTTTCCTTTTTAACTTTTACTTTTGGAATTCTTGATATAATTTAAGTAGCTATTCATATAAGGAAAAAGACTGTGATTAAAGAGAAAGGAGATGTGAATATTGGTAAAGAGTAAAAGCTGACTTGAGTTGAAATAAATGTTGGGATGATAATTTCAGCCATTGCTGTTGCCACACTGACCACAGATTACTTCTCTCCTCTTAGTGGTACCACATCAACTTATATTTTCTAATTCTAGCAGTAAGTCCTGTGGGTTAAAGTCATTCTCATGTTCTACAATTTCAAGTCCACTTAGGTTGTTTGTACCAAAGTGTGGCAGAATGATTAGGTTTCTAAGATATTGAGATATTAAATTTAAAAAATATTGTTTGAGAGCCAGGGATGTAGCTCAGTGGTTCTGAAGCTTGCCTTGAAAGCACAAGGACCAAATTCAATCCCTGGTACAAATAAACAAATAAACAAACAAATAAAATAAAAGTTATTATTTAGAGAGAGAACAGCTTTTGAAATTAGAACACTCCATAAATATGTACTCATATTTTAAAGATAATATATCTCTCACTTATTTGCTTCTTGACTGGAAACATAAGAATGTGCTAAATCAATGTATGTAATACATTTTTCAGTTGGTGCAATGTCAGTTTTAAGAAATGAAACATTATAGACAATTCAAATGAAGAATGAGATCCAAGGGCCGGGGATTTGGCTCAGTGGTTCCAGCGCCTGTCTTGCAAGTGCAAGGACCCGGGTTTGATCCCTGGTGACCACATACAATACTGGGTGTGGAGACTCATGCCCAGCAGGAACCAGCACCACATACCACAGTGCCGGGCGTGGTGGCTCATGCCTGTAATCCCAGCACTCAGGAGGCAGAGGCAGGAGGATCGCTGTGCTGTGAGTTTGAGGCTGAGCTCAGGGTCAGCCTGAACTACAAAACGAGACCCTGTCTCAAAACAAAAAACAAAAAACAAAAAACAAAACAAAACAAAAAGATCCAAATACAAATAATAATTCTTAATAATTCTAAAGAACTCAGCACTCTCCCTCTTTCTTTCTTTCCTTTCCTTCTTTCTTCTTTCTTTCTTTCTTGCTTTCTTTGTTTCTTTCTTTTGACAGGGTCTTACTCTATAGTTCAGGCTGGCCCTGAGCTCACTATGTAGCCAGGCCAGCCTTGAACTCACAGCAATCCTCCTGCCTCTGCCCCCCCAATGCTGAGATTATAGGCATCAGCCACTATGCACAGCATTGTGGTACGTGGTACTGACTGCTGGTGGGTGTCAGTTACCACATCTGGCACTGTTGTATGTGGTTACCGGGGATCGAACCCTGGGACGGTGCACTTGCAAGGCAGGCACCAGAGCCACTGAGCTAAATCCCCAGCCCAATGTTCTCTTTTCTTCTGGCTGCTGTGAGGTCAATGTCTTCTCTGCCAAATGTTACTACCATGATGGACTGTGCCATTGCAGACAAGTACAGCATGGTTGAGCAGCATAGATTAAAACCTTGGGAACCATGAGTGCAATAACCTGTGCACCTCTATGTCATCGATCTCATGTTTATAAGAATGACAGAAAGTGGACAGTTACATGCAACAGTTTTCTTGCTTAGTGATGAAGAGTTCTTTAGAGATCCTTCAAATAATTATTTTACTAATGTCAAAAACATCTATGTAAGATTGATTGATTATTAAGACAGTAAATCAGAGTAGTCTTGCTGCAAATTAACTGTGTTCTAAAGTTAGGAGATCCTTTATTTTTTCTGAAATATTTTTGGAGATCCTGTTAAAAAGATAAATAAATGCATTGGCACTTACTGAGTTTCTACCAAATTCCAGAGAGATATCATAGAAAGTATATCCATTGAACACCAGGTTGACTTTTCCATGTGTCTAACTTTTGTATAATACTGTAATGTTGATTTTCAGAAAATAGAAACAAGTTGTTTCAAAATGAAAATAATAGCACCATTAATTTTTATATCTATTTTCTTCCAGAAATGAGAGACATATGATAGGAACATTAAAATAAGTCATGATCATTATTACAACTATGAAGCAAAAATGGCAAATGGTGAGTCCTACTATTGAATATCTAGCCATTTGGAAAATTTACACATTTAACCTGAAAATGGTGGACTTAATCATAAGTACTCGGTGGAAGGCTTCTAATATAATTTTATTGTAAAATTCTCTTTGTAATTTTTTTCTTCTTTTTAAAATCTTCCCTGTTTTAGCTTCTTTTATTTTTATCAAGCTAATGATTAAAATAATGCATGTTATTTAGGATGGGATCTTTCACATTTTATACTAATACTATTTTAATTGTTTCAAAAGTTCTGTGTTACTCAAACTTGGTAGCACACACCTATAATCTCAGTATTCAGGAGGATTGCAAGTTTCAGCCTATTCTAGGTAATTTGGCAATTTAATGAGATCCTATCTCCGAATAAAAATTAAAACATGGGTTGGGGATGCAGATCAGTATGAAGGCCTTGAGTTTAATCACTCATAGCAAAGCAACAAACAACCACAACAACAGCAAAAACCCTCAAGCTATGTGTTACGGTTAGTGTTAAGGCTGGAGTGTTCAGTAAGGAACAAGATCCCTCTCCCTCAGAAAATCATGAGGCCACATCATTCCTGTTTGATGGACGAACAATACACTCAAATTTATTAACATGTGGCACCTCTTGGAAGACTGTCTTGTAATGCCATTATTTCTCTTTGTTCTTTTTAAAGAAGATACAAAGGAAGACCTCATTTCTCATTTTCTGCATTCTGTGCTTAGACCAAAACCTTCTATTTCTCTCTTGTCTGGTCAATTTTTATCAATATCTCATCACTTCAGAAGAGTATAGAATATTTGGAGTAGGACATCTGATATATAACCCTTAAACTTCAACAAATAGCTTTTCCTGAATGAATGATTGTTACTTAATATTCTAAGTTAATATTACATCAACATGTCTCATGTGTTTCATAACATAATACTAATCATTTTTGATACTGAGTTATATTTTTCTTAAAAGAAGCTTTTGTTCAAAATAGAGGACAATAAAAAATCCCATACTGGGCCAGGGAGTTAGCTCAGTGGTTCTGGCACCTGTCTTGCAAGTGCAAGGGCCCGGGTTCGGTTCCCCGGTAACCACATAACAATACTGGGCATGGAGACTCATGCCCAGCAGCAATCAGCACCACATACCACAGTGCTGGGTGTGGTAGCTCACGACTGTAATCCCAGCACACGGGAGGCAGAGGCAGGAGGATTGCTGTGATGTGAGTTTGAGGCTGAGCTCAGGGCCAGCCTGAACTACAAAGCAAGACCCTGTCTCAAAAAAGAAAAAAAAAATCCCATACCATTGAGAGGGAAACATATTTCTTCTATAATGAAAGAATATCTTTTAGCTTATTTATTGTATTGGAAAACAGAAGCTCCTAATTTTCCCTGCCTGCTTCTTTTCCCCAAATTAAGCTTCCCAAGTCTCTGGCAAGTGTTCTATAGCTATTACTACCAGGACAAATTTTAATTCAGTGATCAGTCCCATTTTGCCCACTTAGTTTCAAAAGTGAAGTTTCTAGAACAGTTTTCTCTCTTACCACAGTTATGTATTTTGTGTGGGTGTGTCTCCATTGCTGCTCTCAGATGTTGACTTGTACCTTAAATAGTCTGTGTGATGAATAAGGTTTCTTATTCATCATGTTCTTTTATTTGGCTCCAGCATTTGATGGAATAACAGTTTTCACAAAGGGGATTTTCCATTCCTTGGGGATGGCTTTCTGAAGCTTTGGAGGATTTGAGAGACAAGATTTCAGCGTCAGTTTTTCCCCCTCCCTCATTTAAGAAGACATCCATAAACTGGGATGGTTCTGTTTAGAAAATGGTCCAATATCCCAGGATCCTTAGGGTGTAGGAATTTTTAAAAATAGAGTTTTTCAAACTGGTTGCACATCAGAACCATTTGGGAAGATTTTACACAAAATTTCAACCCTAAAGATCCTTAGAGATTCTCACTGACTTAGTCTGGAATGAGGCCCAGGAGCCAGGCATTTCTAATATGCCTTCATGATTTGTAACTTCCAGTAAAAACAGCGTTTACAATGACTTTACCATGGGTGTATTTGTTAGATTTCATTTTGCTGGGATAGAGCACTCAAGATCTACAATTTAAGATAAGAGAAGTTTATCATGTTTTAGTTAATGGTCTATAGCTCCAAAAAGAGAAAGTATAGTGGAGGATGCAGCAGAAGAAAGATGTTCAACTCGTGGTGGTGGGAAAACGCAATGGCTTGCACAAAGAGCCCCAGACAGAATCAGCAAAGTCACATCCTCATAATCTACTTACTTCCCTAAGCCCCCTCCTACCAGGCCATTGAGGTACGAAATTATCAGTGGATTAATCCTCACTTCCAATCACTTCTTCCAATCGCCTCATCAAGTAGTCAATCAAGATTAGCTAGCACAAGCCTACCTTGTCAAGTTGACACTTTAGAATATTTCCATAAACTATATTTAACTTTGAAATAAAAATAATTACAGGATCTTTATTCCACCTGGAATTATGTAACTACCTTATGTACAACCTAAAATGTACTAATCCTTTGTATAGATTCTCAATAGTTTCAGCACTATTCAAGAGTCTACATCCAAAGTCTCCTCTGAAACTCAAGTCAAACTGATAGCTGTGAAACCTTTTAAAATTCAAAAAAGAAAAGCAAATTATATTTTCCCAGTATAGAGGATGAACACTTCCATTCCAAAAGGGAGAAGTAAGGAGCTAGAAAGAATAAGACCAAGGCGAGATGAAAACGCAGCATGGCAAACAAGTCCCATAGCTCCATGTCCTCACCTGCACTGCATGTGAGCAGAATGAGTTATAGAGGATTTGGGTGGCCCTGGTTCTATGATCTTGTTTCTCACAGCCCATACGACCTCTCTTTGGGACTGGGTCTATTTGAGTCGTGCAGATTTTGTTGGCAAACTTTCCATGCTCTGGCATCTCAAACTTCCTGAAGCCTCGGTCTCATGCCCACAGTTTTACATGCTGCCTTACCAAGGGGTTCCTAGTAGAGACACGGGCCCTTTTACCTACTTTTTTCTCATCTTCCAAATGTGCCTTTGTTAGCCGCACGGATGCTTCCATGGCCCCATAACTCTTGGATTCTGCACGCTTGAAAAACCTGCATCATATGCACAATGCCAAGGTCTGCTGCTAGTACAAGATGCAGCTGGCTCCCTTGAACCATGGCTCCCCTGAGCATCTGGGAACCAGCGCCCTGGGGGCCCCTTCTCAGAGCCCCAAGGATACTCTTCTCAAATACGTGCTTTACACTTTTACATTCTGGAACCCCATAATGGGTGGTGTTTTGCTAATTCCTGAGATATCCTCAAGGTATCTTTTCTTTTGGTCTGTTTGGAATACTTGGTTGCTTTTTTATGGTGCTAATTTCTTTAGTAATTTTACCTTTCTTGATACCAACTTTATAAGTGACTCTTTTTGTGCCAAAATTTAATCTTTCCCTGTTAACCTAGTCAAGCTGACAATCAGAGTTAACCAGCATGATGGGGGTTTTGTCTTTTACAAAGCTATACCATTCCAGAAAATAAG
>PVIR01014741.1:0-39618 GCA_004026965.1 Petromus typicus
TCCTCACTGCCAGGCACGGCGGGGGCACCGCCTTTGCTGGGCAGCAGAGGAGCTGCCGGTTCTGGCCCTCCTGCTGGAGTGGGACATGGCTCCCTTCTGGTGGAGACTGCTGCCAGCTGTCTGGGGAGGGATACACTTGAGTGTCTGCCTTAGGAGCCGGCTACCAGCTTCAAGTGGCTGGAGGCGGCCTGGTGACCCTTTGTACATCCTTGTGCAAAGGCCACATAGCTCCTCACCCTTAAAAACGGGGGAGCCGGTCAGTGTAGTCACTAAGGATTCTTGTAGTGCGTGAAAATTGTGATTCCACAGAGGAGAAATAAAATGAGAATATATGATTAAAAAAACAGATGGGTGAAAATGAGTGTTTTGAATTCCAAGGAGGGTTCCGGCTTAGAAGCATGTACAGTCAGGGAGGACATCCTGGAGGAGCAGAGCTGCGGGGGTGGGGAGGACTCAGGTGGGAAGAGGAGCAACCCTTCCTAGGAGGGCAGAGCTGGGGCAGTGGGCGTGCCCAGGGAGGAATAATTAGTAGCTGGCATGGGGCCTGACTGGCAAACCCCATTCACATGCTTTACCACCCTTGCTCCCAGCCCCAGCGACATTCCGGTGATGTGGTAGAATTAGAATTTCCATTCTCAGGGGAGGGAAGTGAGGCTCCCGGAGGTTCAGGGACGAGGGTGGGGCGGGGCCTTAGGAGCTGGCAGCAGGCATTGGCTGGAAGCCCGGCCTGTCGTGGTCCAGTCTCTTCACATAGCACCGGGTAAAGGGCTGGCAAGGGCTGAGGGTGGGGCGCTGAGGGCCCTTGTATGTGGAGTGGTGAGCCAGGGAGAGGCTGGGTCCCTGGGCTAGGTTCTCTGTGGTTTCATGACAATTCCTGTGTCTTACAGGAGTGTAGCTCTCCAGAGAGCGAGTCCCCAGAGCCGAAGAGACCGGTGGCCTCTGAGGCAGCGTCCGGAAGCCAGGAGAAGCTCGACTTCAACCGCAACCTGCAGGAGGGTAAGAGGAGTGCCTGGCAGAGCGGCTGGGAGGGGTGACAGGGTAGCACCCCTCAGCCCACATGTCTTCCAGTTGTGCCAGCCATTGAGAAGCTACTGTCCAGCGACTGGAAGGAGAGGTTTCTGGGAAGAAACTCTGTTGAAACCAAAGATGTCAAAGGTGAGGGCCTTTCCTGCTGGCCGTCCGTCCGAGTGGTCTGGGGCGTGGGGGCGGGTGCGGGTGCCTCCTATGCTGCGTGGCTGTTTCCGGTGCTAGTGGTCACCACCATTCTTACTGTCCCCCAGCCCTACATCTGGCTGATCCCCACCTAATAAACGCCTGGCGAGACTCGAATCCCCTGGGTGTGGGTTTGGGTCTGGAGGAGGGACTGCTGTCGTCCCTTTTCCAGCCTAAAATGGGAAGAAACTTCGCTTTCACTTCTGACTGTCCTAGGCTCGGGGGCCTCGCTGAGAAGGGGCTCTTCTGGGGCTGCTGCCTGGGTTTTTCAGGGATCATTTTCCCAGGATAGTTGGTCCCCCCAGAGGGAGCAGTGCAGACGCCCAGGCTCCGTTGCCACCTCCTCACGGAAGGCCATGGAGGTTCCCAGCGGATGAGGGCATGAGCCGCTGTAATTTTTTTTTTTTTCTGGAAAAAACCTCCATAATTTTCAGAGGCACCTTAAGTGATTGTGATGCAGATGGCCCTAGTGAGCAGTCTGCTGGACAAACATTAGCTAACTGGGCGGGCAGGGAAATGGAGCCAGCTACCGTGTGCTGCAGGACCACCACATGGCAGATTTTGGACCTGGAGCTCTCCACACGTTAGCTCCTTCAACCACGCACAAATCCTATAAGCGCCCTATTACTGTGTCCATTTATATATGTACATGTATATATATGTGTATATACATACATACACATACATATATATATATGTGTGTGTGTGTGTGTATATCTATCTATATATATATATATTTTTTTGAACTGCTGTAGTGTGTGGTGGTGCGTGCCTGTAATCCCAGCCACTTAGGAGGCTGAGGCAGGAGGACTATAAGTTCAAGGGCAGCCTCAGAACTTAGTGAGATCTTCTCAAAATGAAATGTGGGGGAAGGTGGGAGGTATAGCTCAGTGCCACAGTGCTTACCTGGCATGCATGAGGCCCTGGGTTCAGACCCCAGTATTGTAAAAGACATCCTAAAATGCAGAGGAACTGGTAACGTGCCTGATGGGTTCCTGGGGTGGTGTAGCCATTGCCCAGTCAGTGTCAGATGGGTGGGGGAAGGCTGGGTAGATGGACTAACAAGAAGTGTCCACGATGGTTGTCCCGTTGGGGAGCAGGGACCCAAGAAAGCCTGGCGGAGAAGGAGCTGCAGCTTCTGGTCATGATCCACCAGCTGACCACCCTGCGGGACCAGCTCCTGACAGCCCATTCGGAGCAGAAGAACATGGCCGCCATGCTCTTTGAGAAGCAGCAGCAGCAGATGGAGCTGGCCCGGCAGCAGCAGGAGCAGGTGAGAGAGGTCTGGGGCTGGGCAGGCTCCGGGTGGCGGGTACCAGGATGGTGCCCGTGACCCTTTTGCTCCCCCTCCAGATCGCCAAGCAGCAGCAGCAGCTGATCCAGCAGCAGCATAAGATCAACCTCCTCCAGCAGCAGATACAGGTTCGGGGTCTGCCTGGGAGCCGGGAGCACGGTCGGGGGGTGGGGGTGGGGAGAGGCACAGCCCTGGAAGCTACAGGGGCTACTCTGTCACAAGCTGAACCACAGCTGGGGAGCCCGTTGGGCCCTCAGGCACTCACACCAGGTCCTTTGCCTTCAGCAGGTCAACCTGCCTTACGTCATGATCCCAGCCTTCCCCCCAAGCCACCAGCCTCTGCCGGTCACCCCTGACTCCCAGCTGGCGCTGCCCATCCAGCCCATCCCTTGCAAACCAGGTAGCGCGGGGGCGGGGGGCTGCAGCATTTGGGCTCTTACCATTCCTGAGCGGTGCTGTGGGGCCTTTCTTGATTAGAACGGCATTTCCCGCGTGCAGCGTGTCCCACTGAAGGTGTCACCCACAGAAGGTGACGCCTCCTCACCTCGGAACACGTGGGCGCCAGGGAGTTGGTGTGTGCGGAGCAGCCGCAGGCCGGTGTCTTGCGGTTCTAGCCCTTCGGTTCCACTCCGCATTCCCACCCCTACACGGGCCCTGCCACTCTTGGCATCCTGGCACTCAAATTCAGCAGGGTGCCCACGTGTGCCACACGGCATTCTTGCTGCTGGTGCGTTGTGGGGTGATGAAGGGTGAACTCTGAGTCCGAGGAACTGACAGCCGGGGTGGAGTGGGGGCCACCGCTGCGCCGGACCGTCTGGGAAGCGCTCCTGAGGAGGGCCAGGAGACGGGAAGCCGGGAGCAGGACATGGTCGTGGTCCTGGGCTTGGTGGGGGCCCTGGGGACACGTGGCTGGGATCTGGCTGGGGAGGGGTCGAGATGAGCCCATGCTTGGGGTCTCCTTTGTAGGATGTGCGGGGCACATAAGCAGCTGTACGCTCTGGCCAGGTGGTGGGTGGCCGAGGGCCCTGGCCAAACGGGATCCGGGAGGGGCTGCTGAGGTCAGTGAGGAGCGGAGGACGACATCGTCACTGGGGACAGACAGGGTCCCCCCCCCCCCCGCTCCCGCCGTGTGACAACCGTGAAGGGAGCCCTGCTGCTCCCCTCCTGTCCCGTGGCCTTAGCTGGCGCCCCAGCCTGCAGCGTGGAGCATATGCTCCTGAGCTGGCCTCTGGTCCTTGGTGCTCACCTTGCCCTGTGTATGCCCGCTTCACTCTCACCCTCCCGACTCGGGCTCTGGGCCACACCTCAGCTCGAGGAGCCTGCTGTGGTCACCTGGCTGGAACAAAGGTCCCTGACATGCCACCTGTGGCCCTTATCACAGTGCCATGTGCTTAGTGATCTGTGCACAGCCTTTTCTGTCCAGCCGAACTGCCCACTTCCTTGGTGCTGGGCAGTCAGGAGAGGCGTGGGTAGGTAGAAGGGAGAGGCAGGGTTGGAGGCAAGGATGTGCGGAATCGTGAGGACTTTGGTTCGAATCCCAGTGCTGCTGTGTGTTGCATACGGTCTTAGAGGGGTGGTACACATGATCAGCCTCCCAGTAGGTGGCTTTGTGTGTACCCCACACGCAGCAGGAGCAGGACACCAGTGTCTGTCAAACGAGCCCACGCTATCCCCACCCTTGCTGCACCCATAGGTACTGCAGAGTGGGCTGGGGGGGTGGCACGGGAAGGAGGGCACGGGGTCCCCAGCAGTGTCTGAGGAGGGCAAGGTTTTAACCGCACCGGGCCAGGTCTGAGCCCCCGCTCACCTGCGGGGCCAGGACGTCGCTGAGCAGGTGTCTGGTGCTGTGTGCTCATCGGTACTTCCTATCACTTCCCACAGTGGAGTACCCGCTGCAGCTGCTGCACAGCCCCCCTGCACCCGTGGTGAAGAGGCCGGGTGCCATGGCCGCGCACCACCCGTTGCAGGTGTCCAGGCCCCTGGCCGCCTTGTGTCCCCTCACTCCCTCTCCCGCTATCCCATGCTGGCTCTGTCCTCTGGGTGGGGGTGGGGAACTCCGTTGCTGCGCCCACCCTTTGACCTCCGGCGTGTCCCTCAGGAACCCTCCCAGCCCTTGAACCTCACAGCCAAGCCCAAGGCGCCTGAGCTGCCCAATAGCTCCAGCTCCCCCAGTCTGAAGATGGGCCCCTGCGGAGCCCGGCCCCCCAGCCATGGCACTGCTGCACGGGACCGGCCGCCCAGCCCGCCCGGCCTGCCTCTGGGTAAGCTTCCGCACCTATGCGGTGGCCTCTTGGGGGACACCTCTGAGGGGCAGACCCCGCATGTCCCTCCCTCTGAGCTCCAGTGTCTAGAGAAAGTGGTGCCGTCCGACACGCCCCCCCCCCCCAAGCTCCCGGCCTCACACCCAGGCCTCGCCCTGCGGGTTGGGGCTCTGGCTCCCGACACTGGCAGCCACCAGGGGCACAAGGTCTCAGTGCACAGGGGCTGGGGAGGGGCGGCTGTACCCCAGGTGATTGGTAAGGGGATGCGTGAAGTTGGAGGGTTTGGCCCAGTCTGGGGTGAACCCTCAGCTCCCCTCTCGCCTTCCCTCCTTCTACAGGCTTCCTGGGGGAAGGGGATGCTGTCACCAAAGCCATCCAGGATGCTCGGCAGCTGCTGCATAGCCACAGCGGGGCCTTGGAAAGCTCCCCCAGCACCCCTTTCCGCAAGGTATGGGCTGCTCCTCGTCCAGAGGCCACGAGCAGCAGTACCAGGGTGAAAGATAGTCTGGGGCCACCATTGCGATGAGCAAGATGGGTACAGAGCATGACGCAGAAGGGGCTCACGTTCAAGTTATCTCTGTCAACCCCAGGACCTCATCAGCCTGGACTCGTCCCCAGCCAAAGAGCGGCTGGAGGAGAGCTGTGTGCACCCCCTGGAAGAGGCCGTGCTGAGCTGTGAGATGGACGGTGAGGCTCTGTCTGGGCTCAGTCCGGGGCGGCCGCTGTGGGTGTGTACGTAGCGCCGCCTGGCGGTCACACAGGGAGTGGCACTCTAGCCCGCTGCGGATTAACTGTCCTGCTCACACTGTTCCTGCTCCCCAGGCTCCCGCCACTTCCCCGAGTCCCGAAACAACAGCCACATCAAGAGACCCATGAATGCCTTCATGGTGTGGGCCAAGGACGAGCGGAGGAAGATCCTCCAAGCCTTCCCTGACATGCACAACTCCAGCATCAGCAAGATCCTTGGTGAGCACCCACAGCTGTGCCTCCGGGCGCTGGGAGTGCAGGGGCAGCTGGATGCTGGGGTCTGGGACGGAAAACAAGAGAAACTCAAGGTGGTCTTGGACTGCTAGTAGAAAGGTTTTGAAAATCACGTGTGACTTTGGAGGCCCGGGCAGGGCAGATGGCACTGAGAGAGGGGAGCAGTCTTCTTGTGATTGAGGGCCCGTCCACTTGAGTGTCGCTGGGTGGAGACACCGTGGTCTTGGTTTTGTTTGTTTGTTTGTTTTTGTGGTACTGCTCTTGCCAAAGGTGTTTGTACCCTGCACCACCTTACCCCACATGGGGACCAGACTCTTCTTGGGGCTGCCAGGGCCTGCTGGGGGCCAAGTGGCCGGCAGAGCCAGGCCCTGACCGTTGCCCCGGGGCCCGGCCAGGCTCCCGCTGGAAGTCCATGAGCAACCAGGAGAAGCAGCCCTACTATGAGGAGCAGGCGCGGCTGAGCCGGCAGCACCTGGAGAAGTACCCCGACTACAAGTACAAGCCGCGGCCCAAGCGCACTTGCATCGTGGAGGGCAAGCGGCTGCGTGTGGGCGAGTACAAGGCCCTGATGAGGACCCGGCGCCAGGATGCCCGCCAGAGCTACGTGATCCCGTGAGCAGGCCCGCCCTGGGCTCCCGTGACGTGGCGTGCGGTGCTGCATGAGAGCTGGGCGTTGGCGGGGCCGGCCTGGGTGTGTGCGTGTGTCTGCGTGACGGCTGCGCGTGCCGTGCCGGGAGCCCCGGCTGATGAAGCGGTGCAGACTGGGAGGCGCCGGGAGCGGGATGCTCGGCACCTGCCTGCCCAAAGCAAGCGCTGTGGTGGAGCCTCAGGGCGCCCTAAAGCATGTAGCGCCCCAGAACTGGAGTCACATGCAACCTCCAAGAATCTTACCTGGCACAGGCGGCAGGCAGGCAGGGGACAGGGCTGCATCACAGCGCCAGTGGGGGTACACTGGGGGCTAGGTTGGGGTACAGGTACCCCGTGCCCCTTAACCACGCCCCCTCTGTGCCCTGCAGCTCCCAGGCCGGCCAGGTCCAGATGAGCTCCTCGGATGTCTTGTACCCCCGGGCAGCAGGTGTGCCCCTGGCACAGCCACTGGTGGAGCACTATGTGCCCCAGAGCCTGGACCCCAACATGCCTGTCATCGTGAACACCTGCAGCCTCCGGGAGGAGGGAGAGGGCACCGACGACAGGCACTCGGTGGCTGATGGCGAGATGTACCGGTACAGCGAGGGCGAGGACTCCGAGGGCGAAGAGAAGAGTGACGGGGAGCTGGTTGTGCTGACGGACTGAGCGGCCCGCCTGCCTGGGCACGGCTGGCCGGCCTGGACTCTGTTGGTACTTGGACTTGGGCACACCCCGGGATGGGCAAAGTGGTGCACTTGTAGATACACTGGCCAGGGGAGTGCCCTCCTCCCAACACCCTCGGGCACGCTGAGCTGTGCCCTCGGTGGCAGGACTTGCGTGGCAGTGATGGGCGTCTGGCCAGGACACTGGGTGACCCTCCCCTCTGCAGGTTTACCACCTGGGGTGTCACTGTCCCGAGTCACATGCTGGTCTTGCGGGACAACACCCTCTCCACGTGCACTCCAGTCACTGCTGTCCTCAGGCTCCCTCTGCTCTGTGCGAAGGGTCCATCTACCCCTCACTGTGTCTCTGCCAAGCCCTCTGTGCCTCTGGCTGCTGTGTGCGTGCGTGTGTGCGTGTCCATGCGCGTCCATGCACATGGATGTCCGTGCGTGTCCATGTGCACGCATGTCCATGCGTGTGTTTTACCTGTTCACTGCACAAGGTATTTATTGTGCCGGGCACTGTTGCTGAGTCCTACGGATGTCTCAGTGCCACTATTGCTTCTTGGGGGGGCTCCTCTGTGCTTCCCTTTGTCCCCAAATTGCTACCTCTTTGTCAGTCTGGGTGTCTCAGGTTCTGTGGTCCTCGTGTGCATCTCTGTGGCTGTGGCTGTCTCTGCAAGGCCCTGCGTGTTCCTAGCCCCTGTCTGTCCCTGCCCTTGCTACCCTCGGGACTACAGGCCCCTGGGCCACCTTGGCTCTCCCGACCTGACCCCTCCCAGCTCTGCCCGTCCGTTTCCATGGAGCCATTTGTAGCTCAGAGCAGCATAAGAAGGCCTCAGCCTCCACCAGGCTTGTCCTGGTGCCCAGCCCCTGGGCACAGGCCGGGCTTCAGGAGTCAGGCAGAGCTCATGCCTCTTTTCTGTCAGGCCCTAGTGAGAGGCCACGAGGCAGCTGGCCCCATTCCTTCCTTCCAAGTTGGAGGTGGGTGATCCCCATTCCTGACTGGGCTGGAAGTCTCACTCCCTCCCCACGCCAGCGAGCAGTCCCCCACTGGCTGCACCAGGTGGTATTTCCTAACACCCCAAGATCTCTGCCAGCGTGGGGTCACTTTGGGTGATCCCACAGGGCCAGATGTGACCCCCCCCATCTCCTCCCTCCCCTCTTCCCTTCCAGGCTGTTCCTTTTTTATGACTGTAAACATAGATAGTGCTTTATTTTGTTAATGAGATAATGAGTAACTTAACCAGCACATTTGTTTTCTGATGGCATAATAAAAGAGATCATTTCAGAATGGTCAGTACCAGGCAGGGGGGAGGCTGGCCTAAATCCAAAACTCTTCCAGCTCCAGCAGCCGGGTCAGTGCTGCCCCCTTGTGGCGGTTTATGGGAGTTACAGCCACATAACCTGGAGATGATCAGGCCTTGGAGGTCCTGCCCGCTGCGCAAAAGCAGGAAGCGAAGGAGGGCGCTCAAGCACAAACGGGGAGCCAGGTGCGGTGCTGTGTGTGTAGGGGCGGGAGGGTGGTCATCTCTTTTGGGTCTCACTGTCCGCACATGAAAACAAGAGGACTAAACTGAGTGTTCACGCTCTTGAGAAAGTTCCCTTTGAGAATCAAAGCTGTGGACTCTGCCCAGGGTCGGGCTCAGGTGCTTGTTTCTGAGCCAGCAGCACCAGGACCCACTAAAGCAGGTCTCTGAGGATGACTTAGGTTCGGAAGCCTCATCACAATAGAAGGGAATAAGGGGAGGGGGTTAATCCCATCAGTGTAGAATGAAGGCAGCAGTGGTAATTGTGAAAGATCTGGGCTGCATTAATAGAGATCTACCTTCTCACCAGGGGAGATGACAAGCCCCTCTCTAGAAAGGCCCAGAAGCAGGTGTCTTCCGTGCAGGGGTCCTGGTGCTGAAAAGGGTTCACGGGATACGGGAGGTTTAGTCCAGACCAGTGGAGACTAGGCTCGGTGACTGGGCAGGATGGCTTGCTTCACAGCCAGGAGCTTGGGTGCTGTTGTTCTGTGGCTTTACTGCTTTTCAGTGGAAACGTTCAAGGTAGACACAGGCTGTGTGGAAGCAGACTTGAGTAGTGGTGAGGTGGAAGGACATCGCAAGTCAGGGTGCAACACTGTGGATGTGGAAACGACCCTAGAAGGTCCCGACGGGCTGCTCGACTCTGGCCTTTCCCAGCCCGCTCTGGGGGTTCTGACCTGAGCAGCTGCTCCTAGGAATGCGCTGGCACCTGCAGGTGGGAGGAGCCTGCCGACCCCGCCTTCCTCCCGGCTGCCCTCTAGTGGTGGTCGCTCAGAACTGCAGGTCTGCCAGGCACTAACCCTCGCCGTCCAGTTTTTCTTGCTTCCCTCCTTGTTCCTGGGTCCACAGTGGCCATGGATGAGGCAGCACTTACAAAGGCACTGCAGGTACCTGTGCCCTGCTGGTCTCCTTCCAGCTGCCAACACAGCCACGGGCCTTGAGTCGGCGTGGTGCCCTCGCCCCAGCAGGATGAGTCAGGTAGGTCCCAGGTGGGAAGGTGGTGCTGCAGGCTTGTCCCCTCCCCTGGAGCGCATGCAGTGGGTCTAGCAGGAGCCCGGTGAGCCCGGGGGCAGGGACAAAGGTGGGCTGGAGTTTTGAGGGGTCTGCATTCCCCCTGCCCGCTGCTCTGGAGGGCCACAGGATGGAGAAGCCGAATAGCAGGGGGAGGGTGCCATGACAGCTTCCACCTATGCAGATGGCAGTCTGGGCCTTGGCACAGGGCGGACATACCTGGGGGCTGTCACAGCCACTCCCTCCGTCACACCAAGGCCCCCAGAGGCCGGTTCTGCCCTCAGCTGCACAGGTGGGCGTGGGAGGACTGCGGAGGGTAGCCCGTGCCAGTCAGTGCCCAGTCAGGGCTGACCCACGAGCTCGTCTGCCACTCTGGCACCACCCCTAAGTGGGCCTGTCCTCCTGTCCCTGAGCGGCTGCCTGGACACTGTCCAGTGGTTGCCATGGCGTCGTGGCACATTTGCAGGCAAAAGCTAAACAACCAGAGTCCCCCTGGCAGGCAGTGTCTGCTGTTGCCATTGCTGCCCTGGACGACTCTGGGAGTGTTTTGATTTTCTGCTCTTCCCTCTCAAGCCTTTTTTTTGTCCTTTTGAGACAGGGTCTCGTGTTATAGTTCAGGCTGGCCCTGAACTCTGCAGTCTTCTGACTCTGTCTCCCAAGTGCTGGGATGACAGGCGTGAGACACTATGCCTGGCAGTTTGGTGTGTGGTTACCGGGGATCGAACTTGGGACCTTGTGCTTGCCAGGCAGGTGCCAGAACCACTGAGCGAAATCCCTGGCCGCATCTCAGCTTTCTGAGAACATGACAGACAGCCACAGGAGTCATTCATCTGTCTTTTGGGACACCAAAAGGTGGTCTTTTGAGACCACCTCAGTGTCTAGGAGCCAGAGAAGAGGGCGAAAGCACCACGGGGCCCTGCTGCCACCTCATCTCCGCTGTCCCCAAGTCCTGTAGTCTTAGCCCGGCTCCTGCTCTCAGGGTCTGCTCACTCTAGCAAGCTCAGCGGTACAGCAGCCGAGAACCATTCTGTCCAGCTTGGCCTTGGGCAGCCCGAGGTGAGGGGGAGAGGTGGGCACAGCAGAGAGGGCAGCAGGAGCCCCGCCATTGTCCCTCGGAGCAGTCCAGAAACGAGCATTTTATTGCATAAAACCATGTTAATTTACAAATGAGACACGAAGCCAGGAGGACCCAGGGGAGCTGTGAGGACAGACAGGGAGGTAGAGGCTGCTGAGGGTCCAGACACCGAGCCCAGTCTGCACTTTCAGGATCCAAGCCTGTGCAGCCCCTTGACCCCCAAGTGGGCAGGACCTTGGGTCAACAGGGATGGAAGGCGGAGGAGGAGACAGTCCTTGGGAGGTCCTGGAGGGCACAACAGAACAGGGCCACGCCCTTGCCTGTGCCTCCTCCAGTCAAGGAGCAGCGGAGGCAAAGCCAGGCTGCAGAGGGCCAGGGTAGAAGGAAACACTTCCCGTCTGCAGTTCGGGGAGACCAGGTAGCTGTGGCGAAGCTGCCGTGTTCCACTGCAGGCCCTTCCCCCAGGCTGTGGCCTGAGGCTGGCTTGGGGCACAGCACCTCCCACGTGGGGCACGCAGGGACCCACTGGAGGTAGAAAGGAACCCTCCCTCCCGCCAGGAAGGGTCAGACACATCTAAGGCAGCTCAGTGCCACAGGCCCGAGGGCTGGGATGGTGAGCTTCCCAGGGGCAGTGAGGCCGGCCTGGCATCTGCAGGCACTTCCTCCCAGCCTGGTGAGGCGCAGAGCCCCCAGCACTGGGTCCTGTCAGCCCCGACACAGGAGAATGAGGTCTTCGCTGGCATGTACGTGCCCCCTCTTCCCACCTTGTTCGATGGTGTGGGCCGAGAGTAGAGCTGCCCACAGCGCGGGGCTGGTCACTTTGGCATCTGCAAGGCTGACACCTGAGGCTTCACTTTGAAGTACTGGTGGAGTCTGATTACTGCGTACCTGCGCCGGAGAGAAGCTGATGTGAGCAGGGAAGCCGGGCAGGGACCTACTGGGGGCCCCACTGTCTGGCTCTGGCCAGGCCCATCCTGGCCCCAGATTGATTTTTTTAAAGTTTCAAATAGATTGTCATAGATCAGACTGGAGCAATACTTCGGCAAACATGTTTGCCTGGGATTTTGTTTTCACAGATCTGTAATGTTGATATTCATAGAGTTGCGTAAGGAAATCTCCAGAACTTTTTCATCTTGCAAAACAAGCTCCCTACCCATTAAACAACCTCCCTCTTTCCATTCACCCTGGCCCTACAGCTGCCACTCTATTTTCTGCTCCTATGAACTTTTTTTTAAAGTTAATTGAGACAGCGCCTGGCCCTGAGCTCAGCCTCGAACTCACAGCAATCCAAGTGCTGGTTTTACAAGCGTGAGCCACCGCGCCTGGCACTGTGGTAGGTGGTACTGGTTGCTGCTGGGCATGAGTCTCCACACCCAGTGTTGTATGTGGTTACCGGGGATTGAACCCGGGTCCTTGTGCTTGCAAGACAGGCGCTGGAACCACTGAGCTAAATCCCCGGCCCCAAACACCTGACATTCTTAAACTCAGCAGAAACACAACACTTGTCTCTTTGTACTTGGGTTATTTCACCTGGAATAATGTCCTTAAAGTCCCTCCATACTGCGGTATGGGTCAGGCTGCCTTTTAAGCCTGGACACCTGGGCTGCTGCTACTTCTTAGCTGCAGCATTTTGCTAGGAGTGGAGGTGTGCAAGTACTTGAGCCCTTGCTTTCAGTTCTGTATGTAGCCCCAGAAGCACGGTTCCTGGATCTATGTTCAAGTGTACTGTTTCCTCTCGCAGTTACACCATTTACATTCACACACACACTGTGTGTCGGTTTCAACGTCCCCCACTTATTTTCTCATTTCATTCTTTTTGGGCCGCTGAAACCAGGTTTCCCTGCATCGTTGGGGCTGGTGAGCTCACTCTGGAGTTCAGGGTGGCCTCGAACTCATGGTGACCTTTCAGCCTCTACCTGCCAAGGGTTGGGATACAGGTATAAGCCACCACACCCAGCTTCATCTTTTGTAAAAGCTGCTGATCTGACGGGATGAGACAGTATCTCGCTGGGCCTGGCCTCCATAACACTTGGGGGCCAGGTTGGTGGTGCTCTCAGCTGAGGAGGGATGCGTCCCAACCTACAGCTCATACGTACTTCGGAACACGGGCCCTTTTGAGTTCTTGGTAGTCAGTGTGGGCTCGGTATGGACCTGTACCACTGAAGGCGCAGGAGCCAGCAGTGTCACCCCAGTTGTGTGGGGGGGTGTGAGCACTGCGTAAGGGAGCCAGCAGAGCAGAGGAGGGGCTCCATGCATTGCGCCGCAGTGTCCTTTGTCCCCACGTCCTGCCGCACCGCACCTGCTCACCTGAGGAAGTCGAAGTCGATGGTGGAGTACTGGTTCTGGATCAGCGCCCAGAGAGCCCAGAAGAAGTGGGACGCCTGGGAACAGACCAGAGGTGTCAGTCTGGCATTCGGTCTGGGGGCCTTATCACCCTACCCGACAGGGACAAAGCCAACTGTCCCCAGGCCCTGGTGCTTGGCCGCCAAGGGTGTGCCAGTGTGCAGGACTTCTAGAGCCCTCAGGGTCCCCCGGCCTGGGTGGGTACATGCTCCATCACACCTCTCCCTACCCCAGAGGACGCTGGGTGTTTTCAAGGCCATGGCAAGTCCCAGGCCAGAGGAGTGGGCATAGTGCCCAGCCATGTGGACACGGGCTCTGGTGACCTCCTCCGCCCCTGCTACAGTTTGGGCTGGGAAGTGACCCCAAACCTGGGAACCAGCCAGCCAGGTCTCGGAGGTCAAGGTCCCCAACCCTGAGTGTCTCCCGCCCCTCCCTAAAGCTGCTCACTCAGTTGGCTGTGATTCTCCATGACTTAGAAGGGGCTTGGGTACCCCAGCAGTTGTGACAGTGGTTTGGCCAAAACCTTAGCAAAAGGGGACTTGTCTTTCACACAACATGGGTGGAAGAGCTAATGGAGTCAGGTTTGTGCTGAGGCTCCATTAGGGCTTCTGAAAGGCCCGCTGGGCTTGATGCGTGGCTGGCATTAGCAAGCCAGGGATCCTCCACCCCCCCACCGGGGAGACGAGGCGCTTAGAATTGAGACTCAGAAAGCTCCGTGACCACAGCAGGAAGAACGTGGTAGGACGGACAGACTGGCTACAGCGAAGAGCAGAGTCTGCGCCGCTCCAGCAGTTGAGCAACACAGCCCATCTAACCGCAGCGTGGCAAGCAGAAGTTAGACGGTGGGAAGCACTACTCACCTTCCACAGAAAAGCATCGTTGGATTTCTCTAAAGTGGCCTGAAGATGGCACAGGTCCCCCCTGCACTCACCAGGGTGAACTTGTTGACTTGGACATAGAGCTGCTCCACCTCCCGCGGGGTCACCACAGCGCCCTGCTGTGCCTGGAGGTAGTAATGTAACCACTGCAGCTGGGTCTCCCGGGCCGGGTAGCGGCAGTAATCCACCCCGCTCACACCTGCTGGGAGGCGGGCCAGACAGGGTGTTGGAGGCCGCCGTCCCGGGGCCTCAGGAGGGGCATTTCCCCAATACCCCTCCCTCCTGCTGGGCCTCAGAGGCCACCCGAGGGGGACCTGCCTGCCCTGCCGCTTTGCTGGGGCTGAAACAGGCACTGCACAAGGCGCTGCTTTGCCAGCCCACACTTGTAATATTAGCAATTAAGGAGGCTGAAGCAGGAGGACTGCGGGTTCAAGATCAGCCTTGGGAACTTGGCCAGATCCATTGAGATTAACGGGAAAAGGGCTGGAGCGGGAGCTCAGTGGCAGTGCCTGCTTGCTGGGTTAGAGCAGGGTGCTGGGGGAGACAGAAAACCCTGCACCCCTGTACGTGGGTGTGGAGCCATGCTGGGTCAGCAGACAGGTGCACCTGCTCCGGGCAACCCTGGGTCTCTAGACACCGTGCAAGACAGCAGACGATACTTCTTGGGGGTAGCAGGTGGTGGTCCCTTCCAAACCTCCCTCTCTTCTCCCGCTCTTCTCTGCATGATCCCAGTACTCAGCCAGGTTCCACTCAGGGCCACCCAGCCGCGCACTGGGCATGGCAGCCAAGATGCTGGCTTGGTGCCAGGTGCAGAGATGCTTTAGGACTAACCCCGGCCACCTTCCCCAAGGTCTCTTTCCCTGCGTCCCTCATTTCCTCTCAGTCCGAGCCTCTAGTGAGGCTGTGGACAGTTGGAGGGGGTGTTGGGGAGGGACTCACCTCTCCCAGGGGCTAGAACCTGCTAGGAGGGGGCCTCAAGAATCCTCTTTCCCCACAGCTTGGAAGCAGAAAGCTCCAGCTGGACTCTGCTCTGTGCAGCAGGTCAGGACTGAAGCCGAGGATTCAGAGCCCTGGCCCTGCCATGCCGGCCTCTGCCTGCCCAGCTGGGTCCCACCGTCCCTCGGGCTCAAGTGAGGCTGGTTGCTGCCCTGGGGTGCTACACCCTTGGGCTCAGTCTGCTTGGCAAACTGTCCCCCGGGGGCCTGAGAGGGATGTGATTGGCTTAGACTGGGCCCAGGGACAGGCTCCAGCCATCATGGGTCTAGCCAGGGGAGCTGGCCGCAGCATGCCGAACACCTCCCTGCTAGCCTGGGATGTCCCCCCACCCCCAGTGTCCAGCTTCTCCTGAGCCACAACTTTTAAAACAAGCAGTTCTGTGCATTTATAGAACATCTAATGGCCCCTGGGGACTGCGCCCCCCCCCCCAGCCCTTCCTTCCCACTCCAGCCTCTGCCCTTTGCAGCCTGATAATGGCAGGATGTGCCACGTGTACTCGTGTATATCAGCCATTCCACGAAGTAGGCGCCACAATCCCTGCCACTGCTCATAGAGGGGCTACCTCGTCTCTAGACCGGTCTCTCTAGGCCACCTGGCCCACAATTACTTTGTTCTGCCCTATCCACAGGGAAGGCCCCCGTGTAACTCTACAGGTTGATAAGGAACAGGGCACGAGGCGAGCGGAGGCTAGCATGTCATCCTGTGGTGTGCCAGCCACGTCTGTCCTGAGGAAGAGGCCACTTTCAGGTTCACATATAGGCCCAGAATCCCTGGCATCCTTGGCAGGACAGGACCGTGGGGGCAGCAAAGGTCGGCTCTGTGCAGGTCCTGCGTCCCCCTTGAGACGTGACATTTAGGATGGGCTACCCGGACCACCTCTAGGTCACCCTACAGACCCAGCCCGCAGCATAAGGCCCAGCAGTACCCCTTTCTCACCTGCAAACTCATTGAAGTGGTTTCCAATGTCAAAGGCTTGGTAGTTGTAGCCCGCATATTCATAGTCAATGAACTGCACGCGACCTGGGGACAGAGGAGAGGCTGTGAGAGCCTGCGCAGCATTGCAGGCCTGTGGAGCGAACCAATTTGACATTACTCGCTCTGTTCTGGTTGGTTTTTTGGGCAACGTCTCAGGGTAAAGTTCAATCTAGTCAAGACTTGCCCTACCTTTATAATCCTCCTGCCTCAGCCTCCCAAGGGCTGGGATCCAAAGCATGTGTCACCACACCCTGCTGCTTGCTAGCTCTTGCAGCCATCTCTAAGCTGCTTCCACTGGCCGCTTGTCCCTCTGCCCTCCCCCTTACAGAACGGGGTTCCTGGGCCTATTAAGTGGAGTTGGCCCTCTGGACACCCGGGCTCCAGAGCCTATGACTGAAAATATTTGGGGAAAGCACCGAGTTTGCTTTAAACACGTACAGACTTTTTCCTTGTCGTTCTCTAAAGAATAAAACATGAACCTATTTACATTTGCGTCCTATTAGCGATGATTTAAAGTACACAGAGGAGGTAAGATCATGCAAAGTATCATTTACATGAAGAACCCCTGGCCACTGTGTCCCTGGGAGGAATCTGCCCAAGGAGTGGCCTGGGTGACCTAATACTAGGGGACTACCTCCCAAATCACAAGTTTAATTTGTGATAGGCTTTTAAAATGGGAATTTGTTTCCTTTTCCCTTTATCTCTTAAACATTAATGCAGGAAAAATCTAGGCCTCCCTTTGCTTGTCCAATGCCAGCCGGGCCTCCGTACCTTTGACACTGTCATAGATGATGTTCTTGCAAAGCAGGTCGTTGTGACAGAACACCACAGGGGAGTTCAGCTGGGACAGGTGCTCCTTCAGCCAGGCCAGCTCCCGCTCCAGCACCTCCACCTTAGGGACATCTGCGCAGAGGCTGGACAGGGGCAAATAGGGGGCGGTGGGGAGGGGCAGGTGCTGGCACCCAAGAGTCCTGAGCTGCAGTCTCGGCAGAGGCATCGGACCAACGGCCACCTGTCCGGCCCTTTTGCTACTGCAAAGGGACTAAGGCTTTCTGACCTGAGGCCTGAGTAAAAGAAGCCACTGGCAGAGCGTGGAAGTCACTGGTCAAACGGCACCTCTGCTACTGTGTGAAAGATGAGGGGGTCCGGAGGAGGCACAGGACACAAGCCAGGGGAGGGTCCAGAGTCCACACTTCCAGACTGACCGGAAGAGGCCCACGGGCAGCAAGGGGGAAGAGAAGTCACATCTGTGTCCAGGGCCAAGGGAGAAGCCCAAGCTCGCCAAGAGGAAACTGCCCCACAGTTTCAGAAAGCCCACGCTCGGCCCCGCAGGGCATGCACTTTCTTCAGGAGGCAGAGGTGAACTCTGGTTGTCCCCTCACAATCCAGCAGCTGACAGTCACAGGGGGAAGGACCAAAGACCATCTGGCCTGGCCTGTCATCTCGGATAGGCCCCTCAGGCCCAGGAAGGAGGCGCAGGGCTGCTGGGGCTCATTCCCACGAGGCCACGGGAACAGGCAGGCCCCCTCCTCCCACCTTCTACTATCACTGCTTCGTTGTTCCAGGCCTTGCCAGTGAGGGCCTGGGTAGTAGAGGGCTGGAACAAAGGTGTGTCCAGGCTGCTTCTGCCCAGCCTGCCCTCCCCCCATAGACAGTAGTCACTTCTGCCCAAGGAAACAGCCAAGAATGAACTGGTCAGCTAAGTCTCCGGAGGTCACTCCGAAGTCGCACAAGAGCACGTGGATGCTCAGAGGCACGCAGTCCAGGGCCCCGCACAAACGGCGGTGAGCTGGGGTCATGTGGTTTTTCTCCAGCCAGGGCAGCAAAGGCTCACGAAGGAGGCCGAGGGTGAGGTCAGCCCACCTCCTCTCCCCAGAGGGCAGGACAGTGACGAGGCCATCCATCCCCACGGCCCTGTGGAAGAGGAAGAATGGGGGCCTCCGCTCCAGGCTGAGAACTGAGGAGGTCGCAGATCCTCCAGGCGCAGCTCGGGCACCGAGGCGCCAGGAAGCCTGCGGAGGGGCGGCACTGGACTTCAGATCTGCCCACGGTGGGGTTTGACCCGGCCTCTCTCTTTTTTTTTTTTTTTTTTTAGGTTTTTTGAGACAGGGTCTCGCTTTTTTGTGGTTCAGGCTGGCCCCGAGCTCAGCCTCAAACTCACATCACAATCCTCCTGCCTCTGCCTCCCGAGTGCTGGGATTACAGGCGTGAGCCACCACGCCCGGCACTGTGGTATGTGGTACTGGCTGCTGCTGGGCATGAGTCTCCACACCCAGTATTGTTATGTGGTTACCGGGGAATCGAACCCGGGCCCTTGCGCTTGCAAAACAGGCGCCGGAACCACTGAGCTAACTCCCCGGCCCAAATTTTAAATTTTTTTTTTTTTTTTTTTTTTTTTAGGTTTTTTGAGACAGGGTCTCGCTTTGTGGTTCAGGCTGGCCCTGAGCTCAGCCTCAAACTCATGTCACAGCAATCCTCCTGCCTCTGCCTCCCGAGTGCTGGGATGATAGGCATGAGCCATACCTGGCACTGTGGTATGTGGTACTGATTGCTGCTGGGCATGAGTCTCGACTCCCAGTATTGTATGTGGTTAACCAGGGATTGAACCCAGGTCTTTGTGCTTGCAAGACAGGCACCAGAACCACTGAGCTAAACCCCCGGCCCCTGACCCGGCCTCTCTTAAAGGCGCAGACTTCTTTTGAGATTCTTTTTTCCATGGACTGAGACCAGGGAAGATAAGAACAGGGAGGCTTCCTGTTCCACATACCTCTGGCATCCGGATGCACCGTGCAGTCCCTGACTCTGCTCTGACCCGGCCTTGCCCACCCCAAGGCCATGAAGATGGTTACTACAGGAACAGTCCAGGACTCCTAGCTCCCTTGTCTGCCGCTGTCTGTCTGCAGGGCACCTGGGCCACTGCCAGCATTGCCACTTCTGGTCCTGGCACCTCCTGACACTGTGAGGCCATGGGCCGGGTCCTCTGCCTGGATGGATCCCCAGTAACAGCAGGAGGGGATGAAGGGGCTGGGCTGTGGTCAAGGGCCCGCTGCCTGGCAATTTGCCATTCTGCTCTTTGATCCAACAGAACAAAACTTACTTTCTCCCCTAAGGGCACTTTGAGTATTCCAGCTTCGTGGCTTTTCCTTTTGCCCTTCCCTATCACTCATCAGCATCTTCTCTTCATACCTGAAGGCAACTATCAGCCCATAGTCCCCAGCCACCCAGACCACTCTGGGGCCAAGCAGACATCAAGGCTACAAGATGTGTTTCCACGTGACCCAGACACACCACCTCGCCTCCACCTCCTTTCCACACCGAGCTGCCCCAAACAGTGTCTTTCACAAGGTGGTCCTGCCACAGAACGCCGGGGTCCAGTGCCACGGTTTGCTGGGCATCTGCTTGGCTCAGCCTCCAGGGCAACCTGTGTTGTGTTGGGGACGTCCATGCCCGTGCAATGACAAGACGCCTCAGCTGATCTCCCTTTGTCCAGACTCCAACCCAAGCCCCCCACCAAATGCACCCCTTAGGGGGCTCAACAGCTTCTTCCCTAAGCCACAGTCCTGGTTCAAATACAACCACGACTTCTTACTGCCTGCTCCTGAGTCCTGGCTCGGAAGCCTGGCACTTCAGCTGCCCTCTTCAGCTCCAACACCATGCTCCCTGAGGGCAGGCCCGATACCCTGATCGTCAGCATTTTTGCTGTTTTTAATCTCAGTCACTCAGTGTTTGTCCAATAAGGACTGAGTGACTCGGGGTCAGAGGCAATGATACAGCTCCAAGGGCTTTATCTGATTTAGATGATGGCTCAGCATTTGGGGCCTGGACCATCCCCCAAAGAGGCTCAAATAACTTCGACCTCGACCTGCCCGAGTTCAAAGGCAGACAACATGCACACAGGCGGCCGGCCAGGTCCTCTGCACGGGTCACTCTCCTCTCCACCCACTCGGTCTCCCCAGGAGCTTCACAGGGACAAGTCACCTGAGCCCGAGCCCTGCGCTCTGGTCCCTCCGCTCTAAGTCTCATCCCTCTGTTCTCCCCTCAAGTGACAGTGGAGGCTGGAGGGTCCTGTTCTGCGTACATCCTGGCCGGGGTGGGGTGGGGTGGTGGTGGGGGGGCAGACTTTGTCCTAGAGACCACACATGATGCACAAGATTTCAAGATGGTGGTGGTGGGGGAGGCTGAGCCGCCCTGGACAAATAGTCCCCTAAAGCAGGGCTTGACAACTTTAGTGACAGGGTCCAGACAAAGAGACTGACCATCACTTCCAGGACAGAATGAAGGACTGCCATTGAGCAGGAGGAGAGGGGACACCCTATTCCATGAATATCTGAAGCTAAAGTGACATCTAAAGTTTGTATTTCAAAATAGGACAGAGAACTTTGAACGTTCCCAACACAAACGATAAACGAGTTGATGGATACGCCAGTTACCCACAATCGATCAAAATGCACTGGATGATACACGGAAGTGCCATCCTACACCCCATAGATGGGTACAATTATGTGTCAATTAAAATGTTTAAAAATATGTGCTTCACAATGTGTTGTTTAACCCCGGCAGGGTACATGATGGGATTAGAGACTCGCTGCTGACTTTGCTGGGGGAGCAGCACTCTGTTCTGGGCCCCTGTCCGCCTACCGCCACTCCAGAGCACACAAACCCCTCGAGGCTGCGAGTCCTGGGCTGCTGGCTGCAGTGATGGCAAGGATTAGGGAAGCTGTCCTGTCTGGGGAAGGGCACAGGATCAGTCCTCTGTCCCCGGAAAGGGCAGCGCAGCCAACAGCTTGTGTCAGGCTGGACAAAGTGGGGTGCAAGCACCCCAGAGCCACAGGGGCACAGAGGGACCCAGGAAGTGGTGTCCCGGGTGCACTGCCTGCTGAGCTGCTCTGATGGCGGTGCAGTCCCCCCTGCTCTGGTGGCCCTGCCCTCCCACTGTCCAGGGGCAGCTCGAACAGGAGATGAAGTCCTGCCTGACAGCCTGACACTGGGCGAAGCTTGGTTTCTGGCCCTCAGGTCCCTCTTGGTAAAATGGACGGAAGTCGTCCTGGACCCTGGCTCCCACTACAATTAGAAGACTCCAGGAGAAATCAGGGCCTGTGCATCCAACGAGAGGACTGCAGGGCTACACTGGAGGCTCACAGTGGCCCCAGCACTGTGTCCCTGAGCCTCCCATGGGTGGGCCAGAGTCCAAGGGACGGGGGCGGGGGGCACGGGCAGATCAGGCAGCAGAGACCAGTGGCCTCTGACCACCCCCCCCCCGGGCCTTTATACCTGGGGTTGATCTCGTTTTTCACCAGTGTGAAGTAACTGTGCATCTTCTGCCAGAGTACGGGCTTGGGCAGACTGCCATTGGCATGGATGGTATGAATCTTGGCCATTTCTAAGGCGATTAACCTGCAGCAGAAGGTGGGAGAAGCAGAGAAGGTCAGTGCAGGGCAGACCCGAAGCGGGCTGGAAGCATGAACTCATCCACTCTGAGTCTCCCAAGAGCCCCAGGTCTCCGCAAAGGCACAACAGCACAAGGCCTTTGGCCCGGCAGCATCCTCTCCAGGTCCAGCCAGACTGGGGCTCTGTGGAGAGCCGGGCTGACCCCACCCGTGTTCCCACGGCAGCGCCCAAGGGCAGGGGGTGCTGCCCTTCTCCCCTCTAGACGTTGCTCCACCCTAACAGGAGGTGACCACAGGTCCCTTTCTACCAGATCAGTGGGTGATGACACCAGGTGGGGAAGAAATGTCTTATCAGCTGGGCTTAGGTAGGGAGGGAAAAGGGCAGCCCCTTCCTCTGCCACAGGGAGTTGATGCTGGTGGCCTGGTGCCAAGGACGCAAAACAAACCAGCGTTCTATTTTCAAGTTCTCCTGCAGACATTATCCAAGGTCCCGAGAGAGGAGGAGTGGGCGGCAGGGGAGGCTGCCGGAGGCCGGGTGGATGGGACTGTGGGGTCGGAGTGAGGCCTTGATAAGGAGCCCCTTGCGAGGCCTGTGTCCCAGCAGGGCTGCCCCTGCCCTGCCAGCCCGCCGCTCTCTGCAGCCTCACCCTCAGCTGCTGCCAGGCCTCCAAGAGCCAGGCTTCCGTGGGAAGGACCACAAAGGCACTGGCTGTGGGAAAGCTTGCGATGGACCATGCTAAGACACCCCATGAGGACAGAGGGGTGGTCTCAGGACTCCTCAGAAACCCCTGAGATGGGAGAGACAGGGTGTGTGGCAACAGCTGAGTGGGTGAGAAAGGGGGGCTGGAGGTGGGGACAGGAGGGAGGCGCTGGCTTTGGGCAAAGCTGGGAAACAGACAGAGACCCAGCCGGGCCTTCCCTCCCCAAGGAAGCTTCCCAACAGCAAGAACGGAGCAGTTCCTTGAATATCAATAGGGCTGTTGTCTGAATAGCAATGAAAGTAACCTCAACACTCAGCATTTTCCTGCGGCCGATCCTGAGGGGGGGGGGGGTAGAGTTCAGGGGAACCCAGAGCATGAGGCCTTCCCCAAGACAGCTGCCTCAGCCAGAGGCAATGTAGTCTATCCCAGGGAAATCAAGGAAGGACCAGCCTCCTACACTCTCCCAATTTCTGGTGCTCCCCCAGATGCCAAGTTATTATGAACCTAAATCCCTCCTTCAATCTTCCTGACAGTGGTAATTGTTCCATGGAGGGGTGAGTGACATAAGGCTTAGAGGGTGGAGGGGGCCTGAGGGCGGTGGATCTCCTGCCAAAGCTGGAGATCATCTGCGAGACACACAGGAGAGAGAGGACAGCACCGCAGAAGGAGGATGGAGCCCCTGCCTGCTCTGACCTCCCATCTCCAGGCCGGTGCATGTGGAGCAGGCCCGCTGGAGCCTGAGAGGACTCCACAAGACCCCACCGCCGTACCTGCCTCCTGATTTGCAGACACAGAGTGGGGCCCCAGCAGCCCTAGACCCACTCACCAGCATGGAGGGGGGGGGGGCTGCAGGATCCCTGTCAGACTCAGTCCCTGGAGGGCTAGCTGGAGGCTACATGCAGAGAGCCAGGGGCTATGAGCACATCAGGTGCATTCTCTTGGGTGGACTGGGTGGCATGTGAAGGAGCAAGAAAGCTCTTGGCATAGCCCTATGTGGGCTTCAGTGCCCCTGGTATGCAGAAGTCTCCTTCCCCTTGGCTTGGACAGGACCTCAGGCAGCTACTACGCATACACTTCAGCCAGCCTCAGGCCTCCCTATAATCGGATGCCCTCCACGTGGCATTCTAGGAGAGGGAGGATACTGCCTGGCATCCCTGCCCTGCCACAGTGGAAGTCAGAGAATACCAGAGGCTCCTCCTTGGTTCTTGGTTCTTCGTCCTCTGGGTCCCAAACCTCGGAGGGTATGTGCAGTTCCTGGACCCTGCACTCCAGGGATTTACGAGAGGACTCCCTGGGGGCTGTGCAGGTCTCAGAGGCTCTCCAAACCTGGGCTCCCTCTTGTCAGGGAGCCCTGGAGCAGAGCCCAGCAGGAGGGAGGCTTCTCTGCAGTGGTAAAGTCATGCTGACCTGGAAGGCTCACTTGCCTTGCACACCTGAGTTCTTGGCAGAGGCTCAAGGAGCGGCAGGAAACCCTGAGCGCCTGGGATTTGTCTCAGATTTCATTTCCAAGGCTCTGGGATGGGCAGACCAGGGCTGGGCAGAGGTGTGAGGCATGGCGTCAGGAAGCAGACTTCTGCTGCACTTGGGGAGTCAGAAGCTCTGGCCCCATGTCCACCGAGATTCTCACTTTCCCTGCAAACCTCAGCCTTCCAGCAGACCCCACTGGAAACCACAGAAAGCCAGATCCTCTGTCTGCAAAGCAGTGCACGGCAACACATGCATGTGCACACAAGCACACGTGCGACTGTCATGCCATTTCAGGGAAGCTCACAGACCTTATGACTCTCTTCTGAGGAACCAACTCTACACCAAGAAAGCTGGCCGAGGATCTCAAAGCATGACACCCAAGGGACAAACAGTACCCTGCGTTCCCCTTACCTGAAGAGCCTGGGCTCCCGGATGTGCTCGGGCTCCAGGGCCACACCCTGCATGTACTCATAGCACAGTCCATTCTGAAAGGTACAGTAGAGTTTGGGGGCACAGCCGTGTGCTCGAAGCAGCTGGAAATTCCTGACCTCATTCTCGCGGTCCACTAGCAGCTCCGTCCGCTCCCCGTAAACCCGGACCAGCATGCAGTCCTTCATGTCCTCCTCCACGTAGCAGGCCACCAGCTTGTTGGTAATGCCATCAGTGAAGCGCTAGCACGGGGAGAGGGCAGCGGTGGGTGGGGCAGGATCTCTCTGGGTGCTCCCCTGGGCCTCAGACTTGGCAGGAGATGTTGATTTGAATGCTGTCCTCAACCTTGCAATAGACTAGAGAACTCAGAAGTCGGAGCCTGCCTGGCCTCCGCTCAGGGACACTCACTTCTCCTGAGACTCCCACACGCCATCATGCCCTGAAGCATCCTGAGATCTTCCTGAGCAGTTACTCAGTGCTGCTCGCCAAGGGCTCTCTGCTGTACCTCTTGCCCTATCCAGTGGCAGAGGGACAAGGAGGGTACCGAGGTTGGCACCCATGCTAGGACTTTGGTAGCTGGAGGCCCTTGGAGCCACTGAGTTCCACAGTGAAGCAGAGAAGAAACAGGTGGACTGGGAGCACAGACTGCAGGGTGACAAGGAGGGGGCAGCCACAGACTCTGGAGGCGCAATGTGGGACCTTCCAGGATCTCCGAACCAACTCTAGTTAAGGAAATAGGTCCAGAGAGGGGAGAAATGAGGAGCTAACATGTAGCACGTTGCGGGAATTAATCTCAGGCCTTAACCCTCTGACACCAAGACAGGCTTTCTGAAGAGCTATCCCTTCTCCACCCTAGGGGGGCCGTCCCCCCTTCCTTGGTCCAGACCTCCAGGGACTTCTGCTGATCCGGAGCTCCCACCAGCAAGTGGCCCAGACTTCCTTCCTCAGGCAGTCCCGGGAGAATAAAGTGGGCCTGCGGTGAAGGCCTCAGCAGAGAATGCGGGTCAGCTGGGAGTCAGCCTGGGTGCCTCGCCACCTGGGTGGCTCAGCTCACAGGTGCCAGCGAGAGTGGGTACAGCTGGGGCTGAGAGGCCCTAGGTGCGGGAGTGGAGGGCTGCTGAGCGTCTACCCGCCCGCCTCCCCGCGTGCTGAGGGGCTGGGTCTGACTATTTCTCCAGGGTGGCTCCTGGGACCCACGGTGGCTGCTCAGAGTCCCCAGGCTTTGCTCCCTCCAAGGAGTGGAGAATCTACGCGGGGAGGAGGCTCCCTTGGGAGTTCTGCCTCCTCGAGGTTCAGGGCTGGAGGGGCACGCTTCTGCAGCTGGGGGCCCAGCGCGCAGCCCGGACAGTGGGCAGGTGGACCTCAGCGAGGCCGGGGGAGGCGTGGGCGCAGGTCCTGGAAGGGTTAGTCTCGCTGTGCTCACAAACCCACATAAACGGTCCAGCGCGGTGACAGGCCGCGACCCGCGCCTCTCCTGTGTCCGGAAGGGTACACAGACAGGCGGACGGACGTCCACGCAGAAACGGCAGGGATCCCCCCCCCCGCCCATTCCCTGGCCCGCGCCCGCGCCGCTACCTTGGTGCGAACTTGCTCCGGCTTCCAGCGCGGCCGCAGCTCCCGGATGAGGCGCAGCGCGCCGGGGAGGATGTCGTCCGGGTCCACGGACACAGCGAGACACGGGACGCCGGCCGTCCGCGGGGGCCCCGGCGGCTCCCGGCTGCCCGCGCTGGCCGCCGCCCTCTGCTCCATGCCCCATGAGCACTGCGGGCAGGGCGCCCGCCCGCGCAGGTAGCAGGGCGAGCGCAGCGGCGGAGCCGAGGGGGGCACAGCCATTCCCCGCAGCCCCACCCCGCCGAGCCGCCGCCCGCGCTCGCCCCTGCGGGGGGGCCTGGCGGGCCGGGGGGAGGGGCCGGGGGACGGCCATGGCTGGGGACGGCTGCCCGGCGCCCGAGGCCGACCCAGAACGCCCGGGCCGGCCACGGCGGTGACATCACGGGCAGGGAACGCCCCCCCGCCCCGGCTCGCCAGCCCCGGGCCTCGCCGCCTGCAGCGAGCTAGCAGCAGCGGAGGCAGCTACCTGGAACCCGGGCGGAGTGACGCCCCCGGGGTGGGCGGGGATCCGGGCGGGGCCTCTGCTGGCCAGGCCCCCGGGGGCCGTAACAGGCCGGGGCTCACTCCCTGGGGCTTTCGAGCAGCTGGACAGAACTGATCTTTTGCTAGGGCCTGGGCCAGGGGCGAGGAGGGCTCTTCTGTGCCCCTACCTCATGGGGAGATGGAATACTGTGGCTCCCAAAAAGTCAGCTTGTGCTCACCCCTCAGTCGTGCTTCCTGCTCTCAGTCCCTGGGCTCACTGCACCTCAAGCCCCCCTTTCAATGGAGAGGGGGCGTTGAGTGATGGTTCTGGGGTGGGTGTGCCTGGCTGAAGTTCCAGGACACTAGAACATTTGGGCTCATTCTAGGCCAAGACTTTGGGCAGAACTGCGTTGGGTGGGGGAAGGTAGGCCAGCAGGTGCCCTTGACCCTTGCTTGTTGGGCAGAGGAATGTGGAGGCGGGCAGACCCCCGGGTGGAATGCGAGAGCAGGGTGACAGTGTCCCAGAGGGCAAAGTTACTGTGGGAAGGAGACCTGGTGGAAAGCTCTTCTGGGAGCTGAGCTGTGCCTCCCCTGGTGGCCTTTCATCACACACACACACACCCAGTGAAGCCTCAGTCTCACCTTGATGCCCTAGAGATCTACTGTCAACAACGCACACTTTCCTACTCTGAAAAGTTCCTCAGAGCAGGAGCTTATTCCAGTGTTCCCTGCTGGCCCTGTGTCCTGTTCAGGAGCTTCTCAGCCCCTGCAAAGCCCTGTGATTGCTTTTCCAGTCCTAGCACTGCCTGGCAGAACTTGTGCAATGCTGGAAACATCTGTGCTGCCTAACACAGTGGCCACCAGCCACATGTGGTTGTCCAGTGTTTGAAATGCGGCTGTGACATCCTATGTAACTTCTGTTTGAGTTTGAATATAAAGAACCTCGTGTGGCACTGTACTGGCCGAAGCCGCTGACAGTGTTCGGGAGGTGTTTAAGGTCACAGCGCCCCAGGCTATCAGATGTGGAAAGGACGCTGCCTCCAGCTCTCCCTTTCTCAAAGAGGAAATACAGCCTCGAAGGGCAAGGGGACCGGAGAATCAGCAGGAGTCCAGGGCCCTGAGCTCTTGCTCTCAGTGCTGCGCAGGGGTGTTGCAGACAGCTCCTGTTGCGGAAAGGCTGCCTCCAACAAGCCCCGGAGTCTCAGCCAACTCCAGGGGGCCACAGTCCTGTAGGTGCCAGGGGCCATGTTGACCCACTCAGTATCCCTTGTTCTTCTGGGCAAAGGAGGGGTTCACTGCTATGGTGAAGGGACAGAGCTAGTGGCTTCAGGTGGACACTATTACCTCTTTATTTTCAGTTCTTCTATGTTAGGCAGGTGCTGTACCACTGAGCAGCCTAGCAACGTGCTATCTCATCCTCCAAGCTGCCTGCGGATCATCCAAGGGATAAGAGTGGGGGAAGAGACCTCAGTCGGAGTCCCAAGCCTGAGATGAGGAGAGCGGAGTATATCTGTCTCTTTCCACACACATGGCTCCGTACCAGGTGGTGTGTGGCACCCTGTACCTATGACAGTACCACTGCATGGGATGAGATGACAGATGGAGCCCCAAGACCCAAGACAGCCAAGTGGAGTCCTAGGCTTGACTCCTCATGACCTTTCAGGATTCCTCCTTTTTTGAATCTCCACTGAGCAACCCTGGGTGAGCGCCTTCTACTCTCCAGGCCTGTTTTCCCAGAGGGAAGAGGGACTGTGGTCTAGTTTGGGGGTGGTGCCTTTGATTGTGGAGCAGGGCATCTGCAGAGAGGGAAGCAGTTCAAAGGAATGGGGCAGGGCTGGTTAGTTCAGCAGTGTAAGCCTTGGGCTCCAAGATGGCTTCTGCGGGCTGGGGCTCCTTTCCGAACCACAGGCTATGCCACATCACTAGCCCTGGTCCTTAGGGTCCCAGAGGGGACACAGGGCTGGCTCCACTGGGCTGCCCAGCCCAGGGTATAAACAGACCTCACCAGAGCCCTGCTGACAGCAGATGGCATTTCACACACATACAGGAGCTGTGCAGAGGTGTGTCTGTCTCTGTCACATCCCCACACACAGGGTCATGCACTGTCCTTCTCTCTGTTCCAAACTCTAGTGAACCCAGAGACAAGAGCTTGTAGACGTGATGTCTTTATTGTGTTTGTTCTCAAGCAAGGGGAGGCAGGTGCAGGGGCCAGGAGTTCCATATTCAGTGTCCCTGCACAAGCCCAGGCAGAAGGGATGCCAGAGAGCTCCAGCTCTGGGTTCAGGTCTAAGGCAAGGCTCACACCAGCAGCAGAAGGCTCAGCGGGCCAAGGCAAAGCCAATGCGATTGTTATGCCGATCAAATTCTGTGTAGAACTTCCGGATGAAGGTGGCACCCAGGGCCCAGAGGGGCCCGGTGGGCGGTGGGATATCCATGCCTTGGAAGGCCAGCGTGCACATAGTGTCTGTGTCGGAGTCCTGGCAGGAAATGGGACGCTGTGCCACTGCCCAGCATGTGACCGTCCCTGTCACCTGGCCTACACCTATAGCTGCCTTCGGCATATCCCCTCCTGCTCCCTCATTTGTCACCTTTTGGCCGTCCATGCCTGCATGGATGCCCTCTGCTGGGTGCAGGTGCTGTGCCAAACACCAGCACACAAGGCCTCAGGAACAGTGCTGCCTTCAAGAGCTTCCTGTCTAGCTGTAGTTTCTGAGCCTAAACAAATTATTCAGCTTCTCTAAGCCTCCTAGGTCTGGAAGGAAGGTGGAAATATAAGAGCCTCACATGACTGGCAACATGGCTGCACACTAGAATCCCAGGGGATCTTTGCAAGCACTGGCACCCAGGTGCCACTTCTGGAGATTCTGGCGTCACAAGTGGGATGTGGCCTACGTACTGGGATGTTTAGGTCTTCATGTGACAGATGCAGCCATTTGTGAGAGGCACCGGTGTGGCCTGCAGAGTGCATTATGGCTGGCCGCCCTTCGAGGGCCCTACCCACCGCGCCCTGAGCCTCACCTGAATCACGTAATCTGTACTGGTGAACGTGTAGTCCCTGTCTCCCAGGCGGAAGGAGATGTCGGGCATCGTGGGCACATTTTTACAGTTCACGAAGTACTGTGGGAGGGATAAAGGGAGCTGCTGAGAGCCCTGCCCCTTGCTAGAGAGGGCTGGGCACCCCGCCTGCCCTCCCTCCCCAGGGAGCAGCCACATGTGCTGCTCAGTGGTGTCAGAGGCAGCAGCAGCAGGCCTGAACTGGCCTTGTTCGGGCCCTTATGCTCCCAGAGTGATTTGGGGGTTTGGACCCAGATTGTGTTATCTGCCACCAGCCCCCACGCTTTGCGTCTTACTATATTTCTGCCCCACTCCTTTGCCCCCACGGCCTCCATGAGCAGCTTCAAAGATCTGGTGGGAGCCGAGATATAGGAGACACCTGTGTCCACCGCTGCCACGCAGCCCTCCTCACACAGCAAGGTGGCGGAGCCCACGGACACCCTGGAGGCCACAGACAGGCAGTAGGTTGACAGCTGCCCTGGGCTGTGTATCTTTCCTAAAACTGGTGCGGGTGGCCAGGGAACATTGGCAGAGGGTGAGGGAGTGACCAGTGTGGGTGGGGGAAGGTGCTGGTCCCGCCCTCGGCCTGCAGTTGGTGACTTTCCTCTCAGTGACTCTGAACAAAGCAGGCAGACTGTCGGTGACCGTGCCTGCAGAAGCAGCTGTGCTTGGAGAGAAAAGCATGGTAACCCAGCCCAGCCCCACCCCAGGGCAGCAGTGTGGTCCAGTGGGGAGGCTGGGGACTCCTGACCCCTTCAGCGTGATCTTCCAGGAGCCGGGCTTGCTGATGCTCACGTAGTGGAAATTCCCTTGGTAACGCTGGGGGTCTGTGCCTCCCAGCAGCAGCTCTCCCCCCAGCTCTTGGGTGTGCCTGAAGGACAGATCAACAGCTCTTAGAGGCCCGAAGGCTCTAAGACCTTGAAGCCAAGGACATGAGCCAGTGGCCAGGCCTGACACTGTCACTAGGAGGCACACAGAATGTGCAGCCTCTCCTTTCCCAGGCCCTGCCCAAACCCAGCCAGAGCTTCGTGCAGGGTGGTCCAGGGGCACCCAAGAATGAATCCTCAGAGCGGCTGTAGACAAAGTCCAAGGATAGCAAGTAGATGCAAAGAAGATGCAAATATACCCCTCACTTGAGCTGAGCAGGTGCTCGAGAGGGACGAGGGGACAGCTGGGAGGGCGGGACAAAGAGGCAGAGAGCAGGCTTCTGAGGGCCCAGGTGTGCTGAGGTGTGTTGGGTGGTGGTGTGCGTGATTCTGGGTCAAGGGCTTGAGAAGTATTGGAGGGTCGCGGTCCTCCCCCTCCTAGGAGCCTCCTGCATGGTGCCTGCCGGCCCACGGGTTCCTCAGTTTAGGGCTGGTTTTCAGAGTGTACCTATGTGTGTGATGCGCTTTTCCGGAACGCACATCAGAGGCGTGTGCACATGCTCCTTGTGCACAAGCGTGTAGGTGTGCATGTGTTGCACATTCTGTGCATATGTGTGTGCAGCAGTGCAGGCTCCCCTTGCCATCTCCTGATGCTCTGGGTTCTCCCAGGACGTCCCAACCCTGGATGAATAAGTGTCCTCTGCTCAGCAGAGCCCGCCCTCTTCCTGTTGGCTGGCTTCTTGTCCCCTCCCCCCTGTGGCCCCAGCTCCTGTGCCCTCATTTATCTCCTCCCCATATTTTCAATCTCTTGCTTTCCATTGGCTTGTCCACCCACCAGCTCAAGTATCCTCTGGTGTTTAAAAACACCCCCCTCCCTCTCCCTGCTTCTCTTGGATCTCACCCCACACGCCGCCCCACACCCCTTCCCGGTGGAATTTCCCAGGGCAGCCCAAGTGTTGGGACCTCCACTTTCTGACACCACCTCTACTCTTCTCTGATTCCTCCATAAAGGGCTTTTCCCAAGCAAAACCACACCTGGCTGCAGAGCCAAAGGCCTTTCTCTGCATGACCCCGGGTCAGACCATCTTTCTAAACCCAGTGGCTTGAAGTAGTTTAGAGCTTCTCAGCACTGTGCTCCCTGCAGGCTCTGAGGGTCGAGGACAGGACTGTCTCCTTCACTGCTCTGTCCTTGGAGCCGTGCAGCGTGTGGCCCTCGGCCTCACCGGATCAGGAGCAAATGAACTCGTGGAGGTGTTAATGATAGAATGAACTGGCTGTCGCTGTGTCCGAGAGCCTGGTCCTCCTGGTCTCAAAACCACAGCAATGTCTATCAGCCCTCTGCATCCTCCTCTTGTTCCACACTGTCTTCCCTGCCCTGTCCAGCACGGTTGGCACTACCCACTGTGGTTGCTGAACACTGGCAATGGGCTAGTGCCCTCAAACAGCCACATGTCCAAGTTTAATTTATTCCACCGTCAATAGTAGCTCCAATAGTGGTAGGACGGCTTCGAATGACTGGCTACCTCATAATCAAGAAGCCGAAAGCGTGGGCCAGGTTCTTCCTCACTCCCACTCCACCCCGGCCCTGAAGCCACAGGCTTACCTGTTGTAGTAGACTGAGAAGACGTCCTCTTTCAGCACCTTCTGGGAAAGGATGTTGTCAAAGAGGGGGGTGGCCCCAGTGACAGCCTGTTCGGGGAAGCCCAGGCCCAGGATTCCATCAAACTTGGCCAGCGCGAAGGGCATCACGGGCAGTTTCGTGACCTCTGCGAACGTCTGGGTCACTGCGATGCCACCCACCTGTGGGAGAGAACCGGAAGAGGCCACGCCCACGGCTCAGCCCAGCCGGGCTTCTACACCTGGCGCCTCAGACACACCTGTCCCCGGTGCAGCAACCTGGGATGAAACAATATCATCAGCCTAGCTCGTGTGCCCCTCCCCAGTGGACCAATGCTGATTTCCTCTTGAGTTCTACCTGTACCCCTTTCCCAACTCCAGCATGGCAGAGGCTGAGATCCTCCAGGGTGTGGAGGTCAGACACCAATGAAAAAGGAGCCCGTCCTGATGCTAACACCAAACTAACTTTAGCTGTGCTTGTCCCAGAAACTAAGCCTGACCACAGTGGTGGTGATCCGCGGCAATGGGCGAGGGTCCCAGTCAGCACTGTCTACCTCAGCAGCTCCTTGCCTGGCAGGTGGCGCTTGGGCTGGGCCCACTTGCCAGTTATATGTGAAAGCTCCCACCCAACACCTGTGGGAGCCAAGAGCCTGGGGTGGCTCCACCGTGGCTTCTGTCTCTTTGCAGCTCCAGCAAGAAGCCACAGAGCAAGTGCTCCAGTGCAGGCCCTGGAGACACAGCAGAGGGCCTGGGGGTAAAGGGCAGGCATCAGATGGCCGGGGCAGCCCACTTACAGTGACGATGTCCTGGCTTATAAAGCCTGCGACGCCCCCCGATCCATAGCGGATGGAAAATTCTGTTCCATTCTGTATGTAGCTGGAGGATTGTGAGGAGTCGTAGAGAGTGTGCATCTCTGTTGGGAAGATGGAGACTCAGGTCTGAACAAGAGTAGCTCAGGTGGGGCTCAGAGGCAGGGTGCATGTGGGCATGGCTGGGGTGGTGGAGACTTTTGTCAGGTGCAGGTATGGGGTGGCCCTGAGGTCAGCACTTCACCGAACAAGGACTGTGCTCAAACTTCAGACTTTTTTTTTGTCTTAAACCAAGCATTTTAAGATAAATGCCATCTCTGATGATGCCACGGGAGATTCTGGGATCAGAGTAAGTGCTTAGGAAGAGACTGTTGCCCAAGCCTGGGGACTGAAGAGTCTCAGCTTCTGTGATGCATTTGAGAATCCAGTCATGTCACAGTGTTAGCGAGCCTTGGAAATGGCGCCTGGGGGCAGCCACACCTGGAGCTGGCTTTTACCTCAGTGGTTGTATCAGGGGGACAGGAGAGTCTCTCTCCTCCTAGGGTCAGGGGTGCAAAAGCAGAGAGGAAGTGGCTCACGGAGCAGGGGGAGTTCGCTGGGCTGGGCAGGGCAGGGCGCTTAGGGAGAGATGCCACAGGCCTAGGTCTTACCACAGGCGGTGTAGAGAGGGCTGCACTTGGTGGAGGGCACCCAGAGGTTGGCTGAACCTGTGTCGAAGATCACCTTGAAGGTCTGGGGTGGGGTGCCGATGCTGATCTCTCCGTAGTACTGGGTCTGCAGAGGGAGAAGTAGCTTTGGGGATGCAGGGCCGAGGGTCTTGGGATCTTGCCTGGTCCCACCCTGGACTTTTAGAGAAGAGATTAGCCCGTTCTACAGCCTCTCTGGGTTTCCTGTTGTCCTGAAGGGATGGGTTGGGGCTTAGCCCCGTCCCCCAGAATCCTGGGACCCAGGAAGCTGAGCAAGACAAGAAAGCTAAATCAGTGAAAGTGAAGTGGGAAGGTACCAACCCCTGGGATGACAATGGGGTCAGCCTGTGCCAGCTCCGCTCACAGGAATCCCAGCGAGGTCTCTCCCTACAAGTGGGGTTGGGCTTGAGGCCTGGGCTGGCTCTTCCCCACTCTGTGCCTCAGACTTTCCGGCTGCTCTGTAGGATACCCAGGTGCTCCCCGGCTCTGCGGCACAGCTGGCTGGAGGCGAGGCAGACCTCGGGTCCAAGAGGGAAGGCGCAGCTACTCACGTCCATGTAGTTGGTGAGGACCACCATGGAGGTGATGTTGTTAAAGGACGAGCTCTTGGGGACCGAGCCCCACTTGGCAAGCTTGCCTATGTCCACTCCCCGCTCCTTCAGGTCATCCCGGATCGAGGAAATTTTCTTGAGGAAGATCCTAGCCCAGGTGGGAGAAGAATGGAAGTGTTGTAATCTTCAGTCATGAAGGCGGAGTTCTGGGTCCCTGCTTTTTTTTTTTTTTTAGGTTTTTGGAGACAGGGACTCACTTTGTGGTTCAGGCTGGCCCTGAGCTCAGCCTCCAACTCACATCACAGCAGTCCTCCTGCCTCTGCCTCCCGAGTGCTGGGATGACAGGCGTGAGCCACCACGCCCAGCTGGGTCCCTGCTTTGAGTGTACCTGTCACAGACCATGGCCCGAGCATCTGAGAATTACTTTTTTGCCTATAGATCTTCTATAGAGAATGTACGAACCCGAGTCACCGCACTAGTGTTTAATAAACCTCTATATTCCTCTTGTCTCATTAAGAACGAACAAGACTATGTGTTCATCCACTCACCTAGCCACCTGTCTGTCCGTCCATCCATCCATCCTTCCTTCCATTCCTTCCCCTCCCTCCATCCTCTATCCACTCGCATCACACATTTTACCCTCACCCTGTCCTCAGTGCACAGGACAGAGATGTAAGGTAAAGGTCACCTCTGCCCTTAAGGAGCTCCAGCCAGGAGACAGGAGCTTGCAGTGTTGTCCCGAGGAGATGAAGGCCGGAGAAGAGCCCCTCCGAGCTGGACCAGGTGACAGTGCCATGTCAGGCCTGTAGGTGGCAGCAGATGCCAGTAGCAGACCCCGGGGCAGGTGCTGAGCCTGGGCTGTGGTGGAGGGGACCCACTGAAGAGGGGAGACGGGGCCAAGCCAGCTTCTCGAGTGCCTTGGGCCTCAGATTCAGTCCCTTTTCTTCATGGACAGATGCCTTCCAGTCATCTTGGACCAGCAAAGTTGAAAGAGACCCCTCCCTGGGGACGTGGCAGTGTGCTACTCCTGGCTCCAAGCAGACCTCACAACGCCTCTGCAGACTGTCTACTCTTTTCTAGATGAAGTAAAGGCTTGAGGGGCAAAGGTGACTCAGCAATAGTGCAGGCCTCAAAACCTGCATCCCAGGTCTCCTGGCTACGTCATGGAGCCGTTTGCTGAAGCGTGGAGGAGGGTCCCAGGGCCAAGGGTGACCTAACTGGGCCACCGACTTTCCCAGGCCCATGGAGATGCCCTCCTGCCCCTCGCTGGTGTCCTGCTGGCTTGCTCTCTCCCTTCCTTCCCTCTATTGACTGTTCTCTCATGTTGGCCAAAAGTGTGAAGCCAACGTTCACGTCTATCAATGGGATATTCCAGCAGAAGTGTCTTATATCCCTATCGCAGCTTACTCTTCTCAGGATATTCTCACAATTTGATCCTCAGCCATCCCACAAGATGGAGCTTTTCCCATTTTATAGATGGAAAAGTGGAGGGTCACAAAAGGTTTGACCCTCAAGGGAGGTACATTTCCCACTGCTAGAAACAGCCTTTGCCTTGATCTTGTTATTGCGACCTTGGCCTGTCATTCCCATGTCAGAAAGTCCTTTCTTTTGCACCCCAAATTCTTTAATCCCACAAGCCCCATATTGCCCCTGCCAACGCTTGCCGGGTGATTCCAGCTCACACTGCGCCACTCTCTCCATGTTCCTCGGGCTCCTGCTCCATTTTCCCCTGGGTGTACCCCACAGGCCTCTGCAGCCTGAGGAGACAGTGCTGCGTGGTTATGGTGGACGCTTGGCTCTTGCTTGCAGTGCGATGCAGGACGTAACCAACCTCTCTGGGCCTGTCATGATTTCCCTTTAGTCCTCCACAAAAATGGGCCGGATGGAAGGACCCGCCTGAGTCACAATGCAGGTGAAGCAGACTGCCCATGGCTCAGTACATGATGCACCTTCTGTACCAGGCGAGGGCAGCGCCCGGGGAAGGGTGCTCATGTATCTCCCATAGTACCTTGCACACACAGTGCTCTGCACATGGCAGATAGCAAAACTCTCAGGACTGTGTCCCTTCCTGCACCTTGCCTGATCCCATTCTCTTTCGGAAGAGAATGAGGAGAACGTTCTTCCTTTCCCTTCATCCTGGGGGAGCTGCTGGGAAGCCCCCAGCTTGTGTCCCACATGCCCCGCCCAGCAGTAGCTCTCTGAGAACATTGCAGCAGGGACAAAGCTTTGGAAACCAAAGCCTCAGCCATGTCTGTGTGACCTCCATGGGTCTCGCTCTCTTCATCTCTGAAGGGGGTGTGGGGCTGGGGAGTTATTTTTTTATTTTTTATTTTTTTTAGGTTTTTTAAGACAGAGTCTCGCTTTGTGGTTCAGGCTGGTGCTGAGCTCAGCCTTCAACTCACCTCACAGCAATCCTCCTGCCTCTGCCTCCCGGAGTGCTGGAATTACAGGCGTGAGCCACCACGCCCAGCACTGTGGTATGCGGTTCTCATTGCTGGTGGGCATGAGTCTCCTTGCCCAGTATTGTATGTGGTTTCTGGGGATCGAACCTGGGCCCTTGCGCTTGCAAGACAGGCACCGGAACCACTGAGCTAAATCCCCGGCCCTGAAGGCATCTCTTAATGGGGCTGGGTGCAAACCAGGGCTTTCCCGGCTCTGTTGGGGCTGCTGGAGCCTTTGCCTGAACCTCAGCACTGATCTGTGCTTAATATGATTGGCAGCTGGGTTCTCCCCACATGCCGTTGGCTTTGCACACATTACCTCATTAAATCTTGAAAGCCTGGGAAGCAGACTGTGCTCTGAGCTCTGTTCTCAAAAACAGGTGCTGAGACTTGAGAGAAAGCCGGCCCACAGACCCAGAGCTGCGGCGTGGTGCGTCCTGGAGCAGAATTTAAACCCAGGCAGCTCGGGAACACTGTCACTTCCTGCTCAATCACTGTCCTGTGGCCTTAGTAATTAGCCTGCGAGTCCCTGCGGGCAACCTCTGAGACTCCCCGCCTCTCCCGAGCCTGGCAAGAATCCTAAGGCTCAGCTTCCCAGCTTGACAAGCGCCACTCTGGCAGGACCCGACCCCTCTGACAGGCTGACCCTGGGGAACGGATGACCCCACATATCTGAAACCCGGGTGGGGTGGGTATTCAGAAAGTGGGGATCCTGGAGCCGCGGCCACCCCATTTCTGTCCAAGTTACCGTCTGAAGGCAGCTGTGTCCATGGGGAGACTTAGGGTGCACAGCACCAGCAGGAGTCCCCAGCTCGGCATTCTGTTCCGCTGGAACCTGCTTCTTCTGCTCAGCCTCGGCTCCTCTCAGATCCACTGAGCTTTGGGCCGGGGCCCTCCCTTATATACCACACACAGCCGAGGTTGCTTTTCTGCCCTGCCCTGATTTACTACCCTGGGGCAGACAGAGGGGCAGCCCGCCATAAATCCCACTGTGGAACTGAGTTACATGTGGAAAAGGAGGCAGGTTTCAGAGGCAAAGCGCAGCTGCTGAGGGAGCTGTGGGAAAGTGCCTCCAGGGCTTCAAGCCCCGAGGTGAAGGAGGGTGACACGTGGTGGAGGTCAGGGCCTCCAAACCCCGGCCCATGAGCTAACCTCAGCCTTGCCCCCGGCTGCCGTCTCCCAGGCAGCCTCCTTGCCTCTGTCTGCCTCGTTCCCTAGTGGGGGAAGCAGGGCCTGGTCTGAGCTCGGCAGCAGGGGAGGGGGTCCATCACTGAAGGCCTGGGACAGCCCTGGAGGTCTGGGGACTTCTGCAGGAGAGCGCAGGCAGCTAGTCTTCCAACTCCTGCTCCTTCCCTGCTGTGCCCTCACTGCCTTTGGCTCTCTGTGTCTTCCCTTTGTCCTGCAGCATGGCCAGCAGTCGGGGGCAGCTCTCCCAGCAGCGTGTCCCAGGAAGGGTGCTAAGTACTCACCCTGAGGTGCCCTCACCTGACTGCTCCCTGATCTTCCAATTACCCATCTCCTCCAACAGGTGGACTCTGACAGCGGCTGCACAGGCTGCTTTGTGTCTAGGGGGACAGCCACAGGCCCTTCTCTGGGAGCACCAGCCCCACTGCTACAGCCTCTGCCTCTTGCCACAGCAGGACTTCACATTTATTAAAGAGCAAGCTAACGAACCGAAGTGGGCAGGCCAGAGCCCTGAGCTAATTATCAGGATCAGAGTTCCAGTTTTTATTTGACCACCAATTTGCTGTGTGACATTGGGTCCCTCCCCACCTATCTATGGGCCTCTGCTTCCAAATTTGTGTCTCGAAGAGAATAATGGGCTCTGGCTCAGCTACTCTGGCATCCTAAGCTCCATGCCTTAAGGGCGCTGCTATTTGCACCAGTCGAGGGCAGTAAGCACAGGAAGGAGAGGAACTCGTCTCTGGTGTTGGTGTGTGAGTGGAGCAGGGTGCTGTGGTCCGGAGATGCCATGCTCTCCACACGATGGGCCCTGGTGGTGGGTTTCCAGGCACTGTGATTGGCAGCAAGGGAATTACTGGGGGCAGGAAGAGCTTCTTAGACCCCCTCAAAGGATTTTACAGTCTTTTTTTTTTTTTTAAGGTTTGTTGAGACAGGGTCTCGCTTTGTAGTTCAGGCTGGCCCTGAGCTCAGCCTCAAACTCACATCATAGCAATCCTCCTGCCTCTGCCTCCCGAGTGCTGGGATTACAGGCATGAGGTACCACGCCTGGCACTGTGGTATGTGGTACTTATTGCTACTGGGTGTAAGTCTCCACACCCAGTATGGTATGTGGTTGATCGGGGATCAAACCTGGGTCCTTGCGCTTGCAAGACAGGTGCTGGAACCACTGAGCCAAATCCCAGGCCCTGGACTTTACAGTCTTATAGGAGAGATTATCATGACTCACTAAAAAACAGTAGCTGGTTCCCTGCAAAAACCAAATAAATAGACAATACTGCTGATGCCTAGCACCGGCCAGAGGCCTTGGATGGTCTCCCACGGGAAGCCACGCCTGAGCACGATTTGGGGTCTATGCTGGCAGTGAATATCAGAAGAGACTCTGTGCAAAGGTCCCCTGGAGAGGGGGAGCAAGGTTAGGAATCAGGACCGAAAGGAAGCAAATACTTTGTAGAACAGAGACAGAGTGGCAGCGACCTGAGGCAGGGAGGTGAGCAGGAGAGTCAGCACTGGCTGAGGGTGTGACATGCACCAGGCACTGGTCTAGGGTTTTGTGCATTTAATTCTCATGATATCCACAGAGAAGGCTCAGGATTTAGCTCAGGGGTGCTGCACCTCCTTCGAAACTTCAAGGTCCTAAGTTCCATCCCCCGTAACAAAAAACAAAAATACCCCACTGGAAATAGTACTGTTATTCTCCCCACTTTACAGAGAACACTGAGGTCAGGAACAATCCTATTTGGGAGAAATAATTATAAAATCGGACTATGATTGGGCTGAGCTTTCCTGTCTGCAGACAGGCTTGGGGACTTAACTCTTGTCTTCACCTCTGGTAGCAACAGGGACTCCAGATGTTCCACATGCTGTGATGCTTCAGGGCAGAACTACACCAGGACCTACATAATTTCTCAATTTCTGTTGCTGACATCTGCTCTGCCCTGCGGGATCTTCATTTACATAATTCCTCAAGGACTATGGCCCTGTCCTCTGGGTCTTCTGAGTCCTTGGTTACTCTACTCGAGATGTATGGAGTAAAAGATCTGGCAAGCTCAAGTCTGGGGTCCTTCGCTGCCCAGAGTAGCATAGATCAGGCCCAAGCTCAGCTCCTTCCTAAGCCTCATTTCTGCCTGTTTATTATTTTGCCTTGTGCTGTTGGACTTATAGGAGACTAGAATTTAACTGCAAGATTCTAGTTACGTCCCCTTCCCATTTCCCACACAAGAGGGTGCATAAGATAACTGGCCCATCATCACAGCAGCAAATGACAAAATCAGGCTTTTTGTTAAGCAGGATGACCCAGAGCGCATTCCATAGCTGGAGGAGGAAGTGATTCAATGGATGTGATTTGTGGAGGAGCCTGGCTGTGTGGACACAAGAACTGGGGCAGAGGGTGTGGCTGGGAGACTCTGGAGCTTTGGAACTACCTAGGGAAAGTGAGCATGGTGGAGAGGGAAAAGACTCATGGATCCAAGAGGAGTTTAGGAAACAGAATCTGCAGGACTTGGTAGTAGA
>PVIR01014742.1:0-39637 GCA_004026965.1 Petromus typicus
AAGGCTCTAGGTCCCTTTCCAGACCTCTCTGGGGATTCCGTCAGGCCTCAAAATCCTCATAGCTCTTCACTTCACCCAGAGGAAATGGGCGGAGGGGGGGGGTAGTAGAGCAGGCCTTCTGGCCTCTGCCTTTAGGTGGAGGTGAAATCTGCTCACCTTGCTTGGACATTTTCCTTCCTGGCTTGGGCCCACTCAGCCCTCTTAACTCTCCACTTCCACATCTCTTCAATGGGGCACCCAGTAGAAACTACCCTCCCTGGGCCTCAGAGGTTGATGTCCTCCTTCCCTAGTTGTGGGGTATAGTTTACATCCCTGTGGTGTCTGGTGCTGGATCCTGGGGCTCACCTTGCCCACACTCACGGGTTTGGAGGAAGGGTCCGTCTGACCAGAACCCTTCCAGAGCTCACATGGGGCTCATAAAACACCCAAGTCTGCTGGGGGGAGACAAGGAAGCAGATAAGCCTGCTGGGGACCGACTATCACTGAGACAGGAGGATAAATGAGTGTGACCTCCCCACCCTATCTCTTGCTGTTGTCCACTATGGTGCTGAGTGACTGTGCAGAATTCTGTGTAATGTGGGTGTTGGTCACCTGAAAATCTCTGCAAACCTGTTCTACTTTCAGCTCGGCTGGACCCCACGTGCAAGGCAGGGTCAGTGAAATTGCTGGGGGTTCTATGAAGCAATCCATCTACCTCCCTCCTGAGTCACCCCAGACTTTCAGAGTCGAAGCTACTCCTGGTGTGTGGAGTAAGGAGGGCAGCGTCCGGGGACAGCCATACTGGTCAGAGGTCGGGGCCTCCTCATCCACGGCAGCCTTTCCCCACCCTCACTGGAAGATAGAGGTCTTTTGGCCTTCACGTGGGGAGGAGTTGCATCGGGACCTAAGTGTCATATCTCTGTGGTCATCACCTTGGGGGTGGAGATCATGCTTAGGCGTTCCATACCCACCAGCCTCTCTGTCTCATAGGTCATGTTCCTTGTAGCTCCTGCAGAGAAAGACGGTCCCTGTGCTGAGGAGAGGACAGCCCAGGAGCTAAGGGGACAGCAGAGTCCCCAGCCAGTACCTGATTCCAGGCAGAAGCAGAACTCCAGGGGCCCCAAGGCCACCGAAGCATTGCAGAGAACCGCAAAGCTGGTCAGAACGGTGCCCTCCTCTGGGACAACGGCACAGGTGGGCACCTCTGGGGGAGGCAGCATGCTGATCACGTAGGTGGCTTCCCCATATGCGTCCCTGGTCTGGGCTGGGAGTGAAGACAGCACATGGTCAGGGGGCAGAATGGGTTACAAAACTCCACCATGGCCTCAGAATGAAACACGAAGGCTCTAGGTCCCTTTCCAGACCTCTCTGGGGATTCCGTCAGGCCTCAAAATCCTCATAGCTCATCACTTCCCTGGGGCAAGGAGCTCACCCAGAGAAGGTGGGCAGAGGTGGATGACGAAAGCCAGACAGTTCTGCCATTTACCAGCCAAGTGACACTGGACTTGACTTCGTGAGGGTTAGCGTCTGTGAGATGGGGCCCGTGGGAACAACGGCTTCCTCATGGAGATCTTGTGAGGAGGATGCATACTGGAACAGGCTTCATTACTGCTGGTCGCTAAGCGACAGGGCAAGAGCCAGATCTGGAAGCAGGGTGATCGTACCCTGAAGCTCACCCCTATCTAGCCGCTGCCAGCACTGTGAAGAGCTCCAGGTGACAGCATCAATGTCCTACATACCTGCTACAGTCTCCCGGTTTTGTTTTTTAAAGCATATACACATAAGAAGTTTTTGTTTTTGTTTTTTATGGATTTTTTGAGACAAAGTCTTGAATGTAGCCCAGGCTGGCCTCAAGTTTGCAGCAATCCTCCTGCCTCAGTCTTCTGAGTGCTAGGATTACAAGCATGTGCCAAAACACTTAGCAAGAATTTTAATCAATTATAACAAATTCCTTCACTAACTCGGGTGACAAGGCACAGGGCTATTCTGGAAGTGTCCTTTATCTCTCCCCATTTTGCCCTGCTGTGGGCTGTCTATGGCCCACTTAGGAAATACGGACTCTATGGAATTCTTCCAAAAAAATAAAATCTTCATTTCGGAGAATCTGTATTTCCCACCCTGAGCTTGTTTCCCACAGGAGGCCTGGATTCTCCTGACAGGTGGGCAGGGTTTGTGACCAGTGGTTGCCTTTCTGAGGCAGGCACACCTGTCATCCCCGGTTACGTGTGGGGATGCTGAGGTGTGGTGGAAGTCTCCAAGTGGAAAGCTGCGGTGCTGGATTCACTGCAGGGCCTGTGGCCCATCCCTGTGCTACACCAAGGCCTCTACTTTGCCGTCTCTGGGTTTGTCTTGGCTCCCTGCTGAGGTGGGGGGTTCTCACCTGTGACTCGGATCCGGATCACCTGTCCCCAGGACCTCAGGGCGCTGCTGTCCAGCAGCAGGGTGGAGGTGTTGCTCTGCAGGAGGGCTGTGGACCGGGCCCAAAATCCTGGGAGCCTGCAGGTGGCTGGGAGGGGCTGGGCCTAAAAGAGGCTGGAGTCATACTGCTGGCCCAGTGGCAGCAGGACAGTGCTTCTGACCCCCATGTGGCCTTGCAGATTTATCTCCAGTGAGTGGACGGTAAGGCCACCGGCTTTCCTGGACACTAGCACCAGCAGGCCAGCTCCAGATGCCTGCCTTAGGTCAGGGTTGCTGAAAGTGAAGCCTGAATAGGGGCTGTGTGTGTAGGTCGCAGGGGACCAGCGGAGAGAGGAGGGAGTCACCAGGGCAGAGAATGGAAAAGGGGAGCAGGTTCAGGCAGTGAACCCCATTCACCACCATCCAGAGCTGGGGATGGTTTTAGTCAGAGGGACCTTGGCGGGGCATCATAGGTGTGATGCTTTTGCTCTTTTGCACCCACTCACGCCGCTGCAAATTCCCTCCTTCCCTCTGGGGTGCTCACCCCACCTTGCCGGCCTCCGCATGGGCTGAGTGAAACTGGTCTTTAGCAGTGGTACCACCCTCAACGCAGGGCTGGCCTATCCCAGGGCAGTTTCTGTGAGTGGTCGTCAGAGTCTCACCTGCTCTGCAGAGGGACCTTCCAAGTACCAGCTGAAGGTGGCCGTGGGGGCGTCGCCTCCCAGGGTGACGCTGAGCAGAACATTTTCATCCACGTTCACTGGCCGGCAGTTCTGCTCACAGCTGGAGGGAGACAGAGGACGGGCTGGGGAAGCTCCCTCAGGCCCTGGGCCCTCGGCCTGGTCTCTTGCCTTGTTCTTTTTGAGTCCTTAGAGAGAGTGGGGCATGCACTTATGGCAAATGCAAGATGGAACAAAGTTCATCACTGCAAGGACATTGCCTTGCAGACAGATGTGGGTCGTGACATGGAAAGCTGCTGCTGGAACTCCCTTTCCTTCAGCTACAACTCACAAGGCTGTGATCCTCCCACCCTGCCACCATGCCTGCAGTTCGTGGAGGGACAGCTTCCCATCCTGGGTTGTTCCCTTGGACTTGTCCAAGCTGCAAATGGGACCTTCATTTCCTGTCTGTGATCAGTTCTGCTTGGAGCCAGCTCGCACGGCCTGCAGGGCCAACTTAATGGTCCAGGCCACTTCCTGCTCTAGCCCTGCCTCCTGTAAGAGTCTTAGCCACCGCCCCGAGGCCTCTCTTGCTCCTGCAGCCTTCTGTACCCTGTGAGCAGCGAGTTTTGAAGCAAGACGTGAGCATGCCCCATTGACTTGGGCGACTCTCGCTGTAGCATCCTCAGGGAAAGACCCCAGTCAGACACCAGTGCGAGGTCCTGCCTGAGCCCAGCCCTCCTGTCTCCCGGCCCCTCCTCCCACCTCCATCCTCTCCACACTGGCTTCTCGCATGCTCATTATCCTCTGCTCTCGCACTTTGCCTATTGTTCTGTCTGCAGCCCCTTTCCCTATAGCTCCTCTTCTTCCTCTTCTCTGCTGAGTTCCAGCCCCTCGGGCCTTTCCGACCCCTGCAGGGGGAGTTGTCATAGACCTGCCCTCCCTCTGCCCTTCCTTCCTATGTGCCTCTCATTGAGGATCCAGAGAGACAGAACCAGCTGGTGCTCAGTACCAGCCCTGGAGGAATAGGTCCACAGACCCACCTGACCCGAGGCCTGAGGTCCAGAGGAGCGGACACATACAGGCACCGCTCTGCCTTGCTCTCCAGCTCCTGGCCCCTCAGGACAGCCAGGCGCAGGGTGATAGCCGAGCCCGGCGGTGGCAGGCAGGACGGCGGGACCACCAGCACCCTCTGATCTGTGTGGAGCAGCTGCCTCTCGACACAGTCGCTCCACTGAGCCCAGCAATGCCCTAAGAGAAACAGGAAACGCTGTCACCCTTCAGGAGCTGTGACCCCAGCACTTGTGTCTCTGTTCTGGCTCGAGGGCATTGGAAGAGAACGGTCAGGACTAACAACACCAGCTCCAGAGATCATGATTTTGAAGAAGAGAAAACAAAAGCCAGTTGCAGGTGTCGAAGACATTGCTGTAGGGTCTTGGGGAAATGACCCCCACTGTGCAGACTGTGCAGACCTGCAGGGGACCTTGCTGATCTGTGCCCGGCCCACGGGAGAGGCGGCCCAGACAGCTTCTCCTGAGACCGTCCTCCTGCTCTCCCTCCAGCCCTCTGCACCCTCCTCCTCACGCTGTGGCTTTGCTCTGGCCATAGGTCGGTGAGGCAGAGCTGACATGGCCACTGCCACATCCACAGCTCCCTGGGACCTTCTCGGGGCTGAAGGTCATCACCTGCGTTACGTTGGCAAATTTGGAAGTTTCAGCTCTACCGGCTGATGTCTGTCTGTCCACACCTCCCTCTGCACCCCACCAATGTGCTCGTGGAGCCCCAGATGGGTCAGAGTTGCGCTCTGCTCAGTGACCTAAACTACAAGAGGGCGCTCTGTACTCACATGGTGAGGACCGAGATTCAAAGGACGTCATGGCCATGTGCCAATTAATACCAAAAGCCTCGAACTTTTTTTGCATGACTTCTGCACAATTATTCCATTTTTAAAGAGTTAGTCAGGAAAGCAACCACAGATGTAAACAGAGACGGGACCATGAAAATAAATGTGGCAATGTTGTTTATAGTAACAAAAAATTAAAAACAACCTAAATATCCAAAAAGATGGCTCTGGTGAATCAGTGGTCATCGATCATCTTGATAGTGTATCGTGAAATTAAGATAGATTAGAAGACACAGGACTGTGAAATATGCAGGATGTGTTGTTCTAGGAAGAAAGAGTGTTGAAAGCACTGTGCACAGTACGTGTGGCTTCTGTTTGTCTCTAACAGATTGTGGACGGAGCCAGGACATAGCCCTGAAAAAAGGAGGTCAGTGTTTCTAAAATCTGGTACTGTTGTGTTGGTTTGTCAAAAAGTGCCCAAGTTGTGCGCCTCCTGGGCTCCCCCAGCGACATGCCCGAGAGAAAGAAAGGAGAGGTCCATCCTAGAGGGAAGGAGTATATCATCACTGCTCTCTGAAACTGTTTGGAATTGCAGCTACATTAGATAATGCAAAAAAGCAGACTGGCTTTTTAGGGTTTATTTTTATTTTATTTTAAAATTTAATTTAATTATTTTATTTTATTATTTTTTTGAGACAGAGTCTTGCTTTCTGTAGTTCAGGCTGGCCCTGAGCTCTGCCTTGAACTCACAGCAATCCTGCTGCCTCTGCCTCCCAAGTGCCGGGATTACAGGCATGAGCCACCATGCCCGACACTGTGGTATGTGGTTCTGATTGCTGGTGGGCGTGAGTCTCCACATCCAACATTGTTGAATATGGTTACCGGGGATGGAACTTGGGCCCTTGCACTTGCAAGTCAGGTGCTGGAACCACTGAGCTAGATCATTGACCCCTTTATTTTGTTTTTTAAGACAGCGTCTCACTATGTAGCCCAGGCTGGCCCTGAACTCGAAGTCATCCCCCTGTCTCAGCCTCCAAGTGTTGGGATTCCAGGTGTGTGTTACCACGCCTGGTTTTAGGGTATAATATTGTCTTTAATTCACTTTTCTTCAGGCCCACTTCCTTTGTTTGCCACTACTCCCTCCCATCCCCCTCCATTTCCATGGAATTTCAAATCCCTGCCACATACAAGTTACCCAGCATGTCAGTCAGAAGTAAGGCCTGTGTAAAGTGGAAGGAAAAGAACAGAGAAATCTGACTGCTCTTTCTCACTTCTTAGTGAGAAAGGATGAGCCCAGAGCTCCCGCACCACCTACCACAGGACCAGTGGAAGTGCAAGTCCTTGTCGTCGTTGTCGTTGTCATCGTCTGACCAGCCCAGTGTGACAGTACTGAAGGGATCCACGTATAGACTGGGCTCCGAGTACAGCTCCTCACGCCCCCTGTCTCCCTGCACAGAGGAAGCAGCTGCCGGTGAGTGACCCCTGCCGAGCGTCCTCTCTGAGGGGAGCCGTGCCAACCCCCAAGTCATTGATAGCAGCCGTGGTGTGAGGCTGGGTTGGGGCAGGACACTGGCTGAGCCCCTGGGCTCCGCTCGTGGGGATGGATTTTTCCCTCACTCAGGTCTGTGGAGAAGGGACTTTCTGCCCAGGGTGGCCCACTGTATCCACAACTCGGCTGAGGCCATCCTGGGCCAAGCCCCGTCCTTCCTGCCTGGAGATCCAGGAGCAGAGACCCAGCTTTTGCCTGGAAGTTAGACGGGAAAGAGGAACATAAACTGACAATTAAAACTCTGAGTGGTAACCATGCCATGGTGGAGGGCGGCCCAGGGATTCGTGAGAGCATGGAGAGGGGACAGTAGGGGAGGCCCAGACAAAGCTCAGGCTGTGGCCTCTGCCTTTTTCTAAGTCCCTGAGCATCTGCTCCTCCTGAGTGCCAGGGCTACTGTGGATCCTGTGTGCAAGTGCCATGTCTGGACCAGACCAGGTGTGCACAGCTGCTACGTTTGTAAACCGGGCAGTGGGGCCAGAGGCCATATCCCTGGAGGACAGCTCCCAGAACACCCCCAAGAAGGCAAGCCAGGAAGCCTTTGGGGTGTAGGAAGGGGGGCTACAGGCTCACAGTGCAGGTCAGAGTGAGCTCCAGCAGGACCTGTCCAGCACCTCTCAGGGCTCTTGCTCAGGCCTAGAGCACTCTGGGTAGAGCCCAAGCTGCTGGCCTGGTGTCCAGGGCCTACCCAAGTGCCTGTTGCCGCTCCCCATTCGACACTTACCATAACTCATCATTTCTTAGTTTTTCTAGTCTGTCTGCCGCACTTGGCCAGCTTCATGAAGGTGAGGCCAGGTCCACTGCTCCCTCCCAGCCCTAGTGCCAAGCTCTGAACATGCAGGTGGCCCAGAGTCTTTGCTACTGAGTGCACATGTGCTGCTCAGTGTTAGCAGCAAGAGTTTAAAGACTCAGACCTGCTATAAAAGATAAATCGCATGTTCCTTTTTTCTTTTCTGTATTGCGTTTTTAAAAAAATTTTTTGGGGGGAAACAAGGTTTACCTATGTAGCCCAGACTGGCCTTGAACTCATGGCCATCCTCCTGACTCAGCCTCCTGAGTGCTGGAATTACAAGCATGCATCACCAGGTCTGGCTTTGTTTGCTTAAATAAGCATTTAAAGTATAAACCTCTCTAAGTACTACATTACTGCATCACATAATTTTGGATTGGTTATATTATCATCATTATTCAGTGAGGGTTTTTTTTTGAGACAGGGTCTTTCTTTGTAGTTCAAGCTAGCCCTGAACTCACTATGTAGCCCAGGCTAGCCTTGAACCCACAGCAGTCCTCCTGTCTCAGCCCCGCAAGTGCTGGGATCACAGGCATGACCACCACACCCAGCACTGATATGTGGTACCAGGGATCGAACTTGGGACCTTGTGCTTGCCAAGCAGACACTGGAACCACTGAGCTAAATCCCCAGCACTAGAAATATTTTCTAATTTCCTTTGTGAGTTCTTTTTGACTCATTCATTTTTATGCAAGTGTCCTGTTTAACTTCTAGGATGTTTGAGAAGTATTTACATCTCCTAAATTCTTATTGTTGATTTACAGCATAATTCTTTTGTGGTTAGAGGACATGGTTCACTTGATTTCATGGCCTCTTTCCAATTGGAAGAACCCTTGGAGATTCTAGTGCTCTGGTTAATGGGACCAACTAAACAAAATTGAAAACTGAAACAGCACTTGGACGTCGTTTTCTTCCCAAGGCTGTCTTTAAAGCATACTCACACTCTTTGCTTCAGCATTCATTCCAGCCAGTTCCTGGAGATCAGAAGGGGCTGCGAACACAGCAGGAATGGGTGTTAAGCTCTGGTGGAAAGCCTCGCGTCAGTTATTAACAGACAGCCAGACGGACAGGGCAGCTTGTGCCGTGGTGGCAGCACCAGGGATGGCGTGACAGTGGATCTGTCAGACTCAATTAGGTCCTGGCCTCCTGGGTGATGGGCTGGCCAGGCCGCAAACTAGTGAGGTTCACACGCTGAGGAGCTCTCACGGGAAGGGCTGCAGGGGTTGGGCCCTCGCTGGAATAACTAAGCCAGAAACTTGGAAACTATGTCAGTCCCCGGCCCCGGCCTCTGGAGCTCTTCTCCAAGGGCCACAGAAATATTCAGGTCATAGGAGAACAGCCCGGAGCAGAACTATGGTGTACAGGCTGCAGTTGCCTCTGGTAGTTAAGGAAGGGGCGGCTGCCAGTGTAGATAGAATGCAGGCTGTAGAGTCCCTGAGCACATCTTTGTGCGGCGAATGAGGGGCTGCCGTTGATAGGTGGACGAGGAGCCAGCCTTGCAGCGGGTGTTGATTTCCAGGTGCGAATACCCTGAGGGGTGTGGAGCTAGGAGAGAGGGTCAGTGGCTTCAAGGTGGGCGCAGGTGCATGACCACAGCCTCTCAGTGGCTTCTTCGGGCTGTGCCAGCCTGGCAGCTTATTCTTTCTGAGCCCCGTTTCCCCTGCTGCAAGTGAGCCTGAAGGAGGCCTCACTCTCAGGGCTGCAAGGAGCCCAGGCGCTTTGCTGTTCACCTTGCTGCTTCACACTCTCGACAGGCAGCCATCAAGCGTGCTAGGAGCTGGGCATGGTGGCACCCTGTGACCCCCCCCCGAGCTTCACAGCGAGACCCTATCTCAAAACAACAACAAAAGACCAAGGATACATATATATATAAAGAACGCTAGTATGCCACACTTAAAAAATGGAAAAAAGAAAAAAATGGTAAAAAGTACATTCAATTAATACATTCTAGAGGTAGTGAAATGTTAATATTATTACTGCCTAGTGATAAAGCCTATTGATCAAGACAGAACTTGGGATTTCCGTGTGATCTCGTGTGACGAGAGTTGTGCATCTATAATCTTAGCACTTGGGAGGCTTAAGCCTCATGGGGACTACACAGTGAATTCAAGCCCGGCCTGAACTATGTGGTGCGCCCTTGTCTCACAACAAAGTAAAACAGAGCCAGGCAATGCAAAAGTGTTAGCTAGTGGGCTCTCCTCACTTTAAGAAGGAGCACAGTTCAACCCTAGATGGAATCAAGAGACCTCTGCAAAGTCAATTAACTTCTCCTGGCCTCAGATCACACCAGTAGGAAAGGAGGGCTGTGGACGGCAGAATGGACGCATGACAACACTGTCCCCCATGCAGGCCTGGCCTTCAGTGCTGTCTCCCTGGGACACCATCTGTGTCTCCTCTCCACCCTGGTTGGGGTGGGACTGAGCCTTCCCTGCTCCCAGATGTGCCTGGGACCTAGGCAACCCCATCAGAGCACCAGGTCCCACTGGTCTCTGCAGCTGGCCTGGAGGGAGAAGAGGGACATGAACTGGGCCTGGATACCATGAGGAGCCCCGGATCTGTGCCTCAGATCCCCAGGGAGGCTGGTCTCTCCCATCTGGGGACCTGACCAGAGCCTGGGGCTGTGTTGCTACCATTGGGGAGGAAAGAGTTGGCAGGAAGCCAGCGCAGCACCAGAACGCTCAGTTTTCTGAACACTGGTGACAGGTCTGGCCATGCTTAGAGCGACTCTCCCCTGGACTTTTCCTTCTATTAGCTGCTCACATTTCCTTCTGAGTCAAACCCATTCTACGGCTTTCCTGTCCCTTTCTGCCCAGAGTCCTTGCAGACACATTCCCAGTGAACCTGGAGCCTAGCAATGGCCACTGACAGCTGGCGGCTCAGTCACCTACCACCACCACCTCCCTCCGGCAGCCAGAGCCCACCCACCTCATGCACAGTGCCTGAGCAGCCACACAGCTGCCTTCCCAGCATTCCTCACATCAGCAACAGGGCCTTTCCTGGCCAGAAAGACTGTCCTCAAATAAGAAGGGCACCAAAGAAAGCATGCTAGGTTGACCACAGTGTCTGGAATTCCAGCCACCATCTTGGTCCGCAAAGGACAAAGATTAAAGACAAAGCCAAAGATGACACGGCAGAAGGATAAACTGACCCTGAGTCCTTTCTAGCCTGCCCAAGTGACCAAACAACCCTGGAGCTACTTGTGGTCTAGCTTCTTATTAGGCGAGAGAAGAAAGCTCTGAACGTCAAGCCGCTTGGGTGAGACTTCCTGTCGTGTGCAGCCTGAAACACCACAATGAGCACAAACTCTTCTGCCCCTGAATTCTAAGTCAGTGTTGAATATTTTACTGTCCTGTTAGCTGTTGCTTGATATCCACAGGGAATCAGTTACAGAATCCCCTACACCAGCATTCTTGGAGGCTGAGGCAGGAAGATCACAGCTTGGAGTGCAGTCACCTTAGCGACTTAGTGAGAACTTGTCTCCAAATAAAAAGTAAAAACAAAAGTGCTGAGGTGTAGCTCAATGAGAAGGCCCTAGCTTCAGTCCCCAATACTGTAAGAAGAAAAAAAAAAGAAGGAAAGAAAGAAAGAAAGAAAAGAAATCTCATAGATATCCCAGTTCAAAGCTGAAGTCCCTTATACAAAACGCAGTAATATTTTGTGTGCTTATGCACACAAGCAATTTTCCTTTCTTTCCTTCTTTGCTTCTTTATGTAGTGCTGGGAATGGAGTTGGGGCTTCTCAAATACTAGGCAAAGACTCTATCACTGAGCAATATCCACAGCCCAACTTGTATACTTTAAATCATTTCTAAATTATTTATGATACCCCAAATAATATAAATGCTATATAAATATTGTTATTGTTTGTGTTTAAAAAACAGTGACAAGAAAAAAAGTTCTTGCATGTTCAGTAAGATGCACTATTTTGCAATATACATATCTATATATCTATCTATAGATATATAGATATATAGATTTTTTTTTTGAGACAGGGTCCACTTTGTACTTCAGGCTTGTCCTGAGCTCAGCCTCAAATTCAGCAATCCTCTTGCCTCTGCCTCCCGAGTGCTGGGATTATAGCCATGAGCCACCACGCCTAGCACAGTGATATGCTGGTGAGCATGAGTCACCACACCTGGCATTGTTGTATATGGTTACCAGGAATCGAACCCAGGACCTTGCCCTTCAAGGCAGGTGCTGGAACCACTGAGCTAAATCCCCAGCCCTGTAATATTGTTGATCACTGCAGAGAATTCTGAGTATCTACAGAACGCGATAGGTATCTCAGTGCCCTGTGTGGAGGGCCCTTCAGGAGCCCACACACTGCACCTTGGACTCCTGGCAGCAGAGACACCTTTCCTGTGACTGTGACACTCCCCCTGTCTAAGCTCAAGTTTGAGAAGGTGCCCCATCTCCCAGCATGGTGACAAGAGTGGCCTGCAGTGCGAAGGACAAAGGTGCAGTTCCAGTGTCTCCATGACAGTGATCCCCATGTGGCTTGCCCAGGCTGTGCCCAGGCCATGCCAAAGTTAGCACCTGAAGCCCTCACTCTCCCGGCAGTTAGTGGACACTGGCTGTATACCAGGCACAAGGAAAGTCGTGGGACACACAAGCGGGGTCGCTGTCTTTGAGGGCCTTACTATTAAGGAGACATGGAGACAGAAGTGCCAAGCCATGGCACGGGGTCACCTCAATCTCAGACAGGAAACAAATGATTGACAGGACATAGCCCAGCCTGGAGCTGTACATGGAAAGCCGAGCAGGTGCTCATGACTGGCCAGCCAGTGGGAGGCGATGCTCGCCTTGGGAGCCCTAGAAGCTCCTACTAGAAGTGGCCTCAGGCATCTGCTGCCAGTGAACCCTGGCCAGCACCTCTCTGAGCAAAAGGCCCAGGCCTAGCCCCATGCTCCCCTCCCTGCAGCTCGTATTCCTCCCCCAGAGTCGCCCAAAATCTTGGAGGAAGAGGCGCCTGTCCATCATCCAATAGTGAGTACAGAAGTCCCTGAACATGCAGCACTTTTGCCTGTGAATCAGGGCAAAGCTTCCTCAGGGGAGTGGTGGGGGCAGAGTCCCAGGCAAGTGGGTCACAATCTCTGCCCTGTGTTGTGGCTTGTACACACCCTGAGTTCTGCCTGCTCTCGGCTGGACTGTTGGTACTTGGCAGAGTTGCAGGGGTTGTCTCTAGTTTATCATCTCGGCTCTGTCTCTGGCCAGGTCCCTCAGCATCACCCTCTTTCTGGCACAGCTCTGCGATCAGCAGGGGCTGCAGAGCAGGTCCTGGGAGGGCAGATTCTCACCACTTCCCGTCCGCTGAACTCACTCTGCCCTCCAGGGCGCCCAGCTTCTTCCTTATTAAATGCAGCTGTATGCCGTGCCCTCCCCCGGTTGGTGCCAGTCTGTCTATCCTCAGCCAGCATCATCCTGACTCTCATTTCCCTGCTTCTCTCCACCACCTCTCAGTTTTATCATCCCCCCACCTCCAGGCACGGACTACAGTTTTCCATCCCACTTTCCCCTGGGGATGGTGGAGGAAATCTGAATATTCTTGCTGCCTTCCAGCAGTGTTTCCAGGAACCTTCAGCAGACACTTTGTTGTGACTTGGGACGCTGGTATTACTGGCATCTAGTGGTAGAGGCCAGGTGACTGTGACAAAGTGTCCAGTGCCACATGTTGGGAGGGCCAGAGCTGAGAAGCCCTGTGGCCGGTGACCCCCACCTGGAACCCCAGGACACATGGCAGGACCCAGGGCCCCTGTCAGAAAGGGAAGAGGAAGGAGGTTTGGGAGGGCAGCCACCAACTCCAAGTACCTTCAACAGGAAGTGATGCCTGGTAAGTCCCAGATGGCTCTCCGAAGCTTTCTTCCTTTTGGGAGAAGCTGGCATTGAGTCCCGTCACCTCAAAGGTCAGCCCCTCTGGGGTGCCTTGAGCCACGGAGATGTTGATCAACAGGTCCTGACCAAGCTCCATGTGGGCAGAAGTCCAGGAGGCCGACAGCTCCGGCAGCGGCTCCACGAGCTGCACCGTGAGGCTCAGGGAGGGCACGGAGGTAGGGCTGTCACTTCGGGCCCGGATCTCCAGGAGGTGCCGCCCAGGGCCCAGCAGGTCCTGGGTGTCTCCATCCAGGGTCAGATTGGAGGGCAGAGAGCCCCTCTGGGGGGCAGACTCAGCCAGGGTCATGTTACCCAAGAGCGCAGTGTAGGTCACTCCTGTTCTGGGACGGGCTAAGAAAAATTGAAGAATGCTGTGATAGTCATGCAACTGGTTGTCTTCAGACCGAAGTTGTAATGTCAGGTAGACAGACACAGATATGAAGAAATCAAAGGATAGAGGTCCCCCCGCCCTACATTAACACTGGTAGTCCCTGAGTTTTGAGTTAAGAAGTAATACTTCTTGCTTTTTGTGTCCTATTTACATCATTTACATATTCTAATATATTTACATATATTATGCATGTGTTACCCTTGGACCTAGAACCTAGCAGTTTTTTGAGTTTTGTGGTGTGTGTGTGTTTCCCACACTGAGATTGAACACAGCGCCTTTGCGTAGAGCTGCAGCCCTAACCCTTTATTTTACTTTTTATTTTATTTTGAGATGAAGCCTCACTAAGTCACTAAGTTGCCGAGGCTGGGCTAGAACTTGTGATCCTCAGTCTCAGCCTCCTAGAGTTCTGGGATCACAGCCAATCATAGACGTTTTTAACAGAAAACACTAAACATTTTGTTGAAAGTCGTGTCCTTGTGGGGGAAAGCAGCTTCTGGAGAGGGGTAGGCTGATTTGTACACCTGGAAAGGAAACTCCAGGCGTGTTTTGGCAGAAGCTGGACATTTCCTTCTGCCTCCTCTGACACTGCCTGGCCCTGCCCACAAGGAACTCAGCCTGTTCTCCTAAGGGAGGTCACTTTGAGTTCAAAGATGGGCATCCTGAATATTGTGGTTGCCTCTCAGTCTGACTTACACCAACAGATCAGGATTCTTTTCAATAGTCAGCCAACCTACTGTTTTATTTGAAGATGATGATGATGGTGGTGGTGGTAAGGTTAGTAATATAAGCCCCAGGACAGCATGACTCCTACCTTTCATGTCTACTGTTGTGTTCCTTCCACCTGGCCAAGAGTTTGGTGTTTAGTTATATTTGTAGAATGAACAAATACAGGGTGGGCTATTTTAAGTTTCCCCAAGTACACTTCTCTGCCAACTTCACCAAGAAGCCAGAAAGAACAGAAAGGATTCCTATGAGCTGTGTGTCAAAACCCATTACAGTGCCATTACATTGGTCCAAGAGCAGGGCCCCAGGTGGTGAGCAAGGTCCATCTGAGTCGTGTCCTCACTTTTACTGCCCTGAGCAGCCCCGGTTATGTGAGCAGGCCCCATCTGGATCTCAGACTGGATCTGTGCCTCATCGAAAGATGCTAAGGATGTGTCATAACCAAGAGGGTCTTTACTGAGAGGAGAAATGATATTTAAAATAGCACCTGAGACAGTAAGCACCAACCAATTAGAATGGACCTCTAAGGAGTCAGATGGACACTGTGGCCAATCAAAATGAACTCTGTGACCAATTAGTATGGGCGCCATGATCAATTAGTATGAATGCTATGGCCAGTCAGAAAACATGCCATGCCCAATCAGAATGGACACCCAGACCAAACAAAATATAACCAGTCAGAGTGACTCTGTGACCAATTAGAAATGACAGTGTGACCAATCAGAATAGACTTTGGCCAGAGTAGCTGGCATGGCAGAACCAGTGTGGAGAGTTGCACATTAGCCCTGCCTAAGCACTCATGGCTGTGCCAAACTGGTGTTGGACCTGGGGGCAGGTCCAACCTCATCCTATTCAGATTCTCCCAACAGGGAGCGGATGGAAGTTCCTGAGATGGGACTATGAGCTTTCAAAACAGAAGACTGGGAGCTCCCCCTGGTTTGTTGGCTGTGTGACATAGGGGACATTTCTAAACCTTTCTGTGCCACCATTTCTTTATCGCATAGAGAGAGTACTAGGGTCTAGCATAGGAGAAGCATTTAGAATAGTGTGAGGCACACACAGCCGCTAAGGAAATGATAGCTAAAATCCCCCTGGGGCCAAGGGAGGTGGTGCTCACCTGGCATCCCAGTGCTTGAGAGCTGAGGCAGGGGAGTCACCATGAGTTGAGGCTAGCCTGGGCTACTAGTGAGTCTGAAGTCAGTTTGAACTAGATAGTGAGACCGTCTTAAATGAAACAAAACAAAATAACTAGTTCAATATGCAACTGGTGTTAATTATTAAATCTTGGCTTTAGCTAGATAGACTTGAGGAAATGAAGGACTCCATAGTTTGCCTCCACCTGCCGGATTCTGCAGACTCACCTGCATCGAGCTCCACCTGAATCCACAGAAGGTCCCCAAAGACAGCCCTGCACAGAGGGCCAGGGTCTGACCTGGACAGGCCGGGGCAGCCAGTGACACGGAGCCTGTCCATCGTGTCCCGCAGCATCACTCGCTTCTGAGCTGCAACGTGCCACTCGCTGGTCGTGCACTCGGCGAACACGGTGACCTCTCCCGGGGACGTGAACTGGTGACTCACGGTGCTGGACAAGCTGCCGGCCACAGTTGGAATCATTAGCCTGGCTGGGGTGCCCAAGCCCACGTGTTCACATGCACGTTCACACGCACTCACACCTCCCCTGCTCTGCAAAGGTGAAAAGCGAAGGAAGATGCTGCCTGCCTGTGCCCAGCTCGCAGCGCTGGGAGCCTCTGCTGAGAGGTCTCAGAGCAGAAGGGGCACAAAGACTGGTGCGGCAGGGCAGTGGGGTCAGCTGCGAGTCCCTGCTCTGCCACTTTCCCCCTTGCAGCTCACAAGAGACCCTCTCGCTGGACTTTCTGCCCACCTGTGAAATCCTGCACCCCAGCCTTCCCTTCTCTGCCTAATTCCCATCTGTAAGATGGGATCAGATTCTAGACATACAAAACTTTTTCTTTTTTAAAGTTACCTGTTTTTTGAGGCAGGGTCTTGCTATGTACCCCACGCTGGCCTCGAACTCATGATAAACCTCCTGCCTCAGCCTTCCCCCTACTGCGTCACAGGTGGGCACCACCGCGCCCGGCTCATTTTGCTTTATAATCACCTTTATCTCTTAGCTTTGACCCAAGCATAGGCTAAATCATGAGATGTGCAGTGGGTTAGGACCGCGACAATCCCAGGAGGGCCCCTGTGCAGGCAGCGAGGGCGCCGGAGCCTGGGAGCACAGGGAAAGGCTCCAGGTTCACTTTGTTTCTCTTGATCCCCTCTGGGCCCGACTTGAGCTGTCCGCTCTCCAGAGCTGCATGGGTGAAAGGGTGATGCAGAGGAGCCACAAAAGAGGGACTCTCGTTGGAAAGTGCAGAGAGAAATGTGTAGCGAAGAGCATTCTCTATGAAGCAGTGCAAACCGTAAGCTCCTCCCCAAGCACACATGTACAGCCCAGACCCCAGGAGCGGCATAGGCTTCCGGAGCTCAGCTGCAGCCCTTGAGCTGTGTGCGCCCGCCACATGCACGGTGATGTCTGCTCTGCAGACCGAGCATGGACGGCAAGTCAGACGTGTGCTCGGAGCCTACCTGGCTGGCTGCATGTTCACAGAGATAGGTTTAAAAATCAGGCCCAGAATCTGAGAACATACTCTTCAGATCACTCAGAACACACTCCAGAACTACTTGACACACCGAGAACCGGGGAAGTATATCAGATTGCAAGGAAACGTGTGACCAGTGGATGGCCAGCCCTGAGATGACCCGATGTTGGCACCAGCAGAGGAAGACTGTAAAGAAACTGTCATGAGATGCTGTCAACTTGACTCGAGTAGCTGCCAGGACACTTGTGAGCTTTGGGAGTTCTCTGGATGACTGACAGGCAGGGCAGCAAGCTGAGGACGGAAGCCTCAACCCCGACGAGGGTGACACCAGCCAATGAGTGTGCAGTTAGTCCTCACCGTTGCCTTTGGACATTGGTCTCCAGTTCCTTCCGGTTTCCAGGGCAGACTCTTCAATCTTCCAGCATGGATCCTTTAGGCTCCTAACACAGACTCCCACCAGGGACGCTCCTGTGAGCTGGTAGGCCTTCAGCCTTCCATTGCTGCCACATCCTCTGGCTCTTCAGGCCAGACAGCCATTATGGTTTCTTCCACCTCTGGTCCCGTGGGTGTCCATGGAACTCTTCTGCCTTGGGCCCTGTAAGCTTACCTAACGAACCCCTTTGTATAACTGTACACATTTCATGTGATTCTATTTTTTTTATGGAACCCTAACTACTATGAGGAGATAAAGCCTTACCAAGAAATATTCTCAGGAAAACTAAGATAATTTGTTGCTTGAAAATCTACAGGGGAAAAAAGACACCAATGGAAGTTCTTTCAACTGAAGGGAAGTAATGCCAGAGGTATTTGGAACTTCAACAATGAAGAAAGAGGACAAGCTGTGGTAAATATCTAGGTGAATGTTTAGGCTATTTTTCTCCACCCAAGTTCTTTCAAGCACATGGCTGTTGAGAAGCATTTTCAGAGTATAAACAGATGACAATTATAACATAAAATAAAGTGGGCAGAGGGGCCTATATGTTGATAAAGCTTCAATCTTTGACCTAACGTGATAAAAAGTAAACCCTGTGTAAATTGTGAAAGGTTAGATATTATGGACATTCTAAACCCTGAGCATCCACTAAGGAGTAATGCAAAGAGATCCAACCAAGAGCCAGTGGATAAGTTAGGACAAAATGCTAAAAATATTCACATAACCCAAGAAATCAGGAGAGGGGAGCAGAGGAAAAGTAAACAGAAGAGGCAAACAAAGAAAGAATGACCATAATGTACATCATCCATTATACTACTTGTTAATGATCTGAATACATCAATGATTATACCAAGTGAATCTTATAAAGTAAGACCCAACTGTATACTGCCTTTGAGAAGCTCACTTTAAGCATAATGACATAGCTAGGTCAAGATAAAAGAATGCAGGTTATAGCAGCAAACACTTAAACAATATCAGAAATGCGGATTTAAGGACAAGAAAACAGTAACTCTCTGTGGAAATAACAGGATGTTTTGAGTAACAAAAGCCAGTCTGTCTTTCAGTGATCTACCTGAAAGAGATAGTTTGTTCCATTATTGAACTCTGATGTCAACCAGAACTGACAAAAAATAAGACTAAAAGGCAGAGAAATGAACCTATCCTTATTTCTCTCCCAGAGACCTCACCCAGAGGAGGAGACTATACAGTGGCTCCAGAAACTGCTGCCAGCCCGAGGGAGAGAGGCTCAGGACATGAAGAGATGGAGACAACTTAAAAATTCACACTATAAGAGACCGGGGAGTTAGCTCAGTGATTCCGGCGCCTGTCTTGCAAGCGCAAGGGCCCGGGTTCGATTCCCCGGTAACCACATAACAATACTGGGCGTGGAGACTCACACCCAGCAGCAACCAGTACCACATACCACAGTGCCGGGCATGGTGGCTCACGCCTGTAATCCCAGCACTCGGGAGGCAGAGGCAGGAGGATTGCTGTGATGTGAGTTGGAGGCTGAGCTCAGGGCCAGCCTGAACCACAAAGCGAGACCCTGTTTCAAAAAACCTAAAAAAAAAAATTCACACTATGAATCCATGACCTGAGAATTCCTGTCTTCTACATAAATCTGAGAAGAACATGTACATTTATGTACCAAGATATACTGGAATGTTCGTGGCAGGACTGTTTATCATAGCCGTCAAAAATGAGACACCATGGGCTGGGGAGTTAGCTCAGTGGTTCCGGTGCCTGTCTTGCAAGCGCAAGGACCCAGGTTCGATTCCCCAGTAACCACATACAATACTGGGTGTGGAGACTCACGCCCAGCAGCAATCAACACCACATACCACAGTGCGGGGCATGGTGGCTCACGCCTGTAATCCCAGCCCTCAGGAGGCAGAGGCAGGAGGATTGCTGTGATGTGAGTTGGAGGCTGAGCTCAGGGCCAGCCTGAACCACAAAGCGAGACCCTGTCTCAAAACAAAACAAACAAAAAACCAAAACAACAACAACAAAAAAATGAGACACCATCCAAATTCTTAATGACTGGATGAATCAGCTTCCTTACTGGTGAGACACAATACCTGACCCAAGCCTTCTGTCTGTCTGTCTGTCTGTTTGTATCTCTTTCTTTCCTCCTTTTAAAACAAGGACTTACTCTGTACTCTGGGCTGGCCTTGAACTCATGGTGAGCCCCCTGTCTTAGCTTCCCAAGTGCTGGGATTACAGGCATGAGCCTCCACAGCTGCCATGTTTGTTCCTTGATTAGCGTGCTGATTACGTATGTGCATCCACTGTATAAAAATGATTCAAACTGTTTCTTTTTATGCATTTTTCTGTATACATATTGCTCTTCAGTAAAAAGTTGAAAACTTAGTTGAAGACTCCACTGTGCTCTGGTTGCATTCACTGCTGAGATATTTACCTTTAATTGGATGCAGCTCTTCTTTGAAAAGAAAGTGGAGAAGGATGCTCGCATCTGTGTTCTTTGCTCATAATATCCACTGTCAGAACAGCAAAGTCTGTGTCATTTTGCTATGTCACTGACAGGGTGCCAACTAGGTTGGCAGACAAAGCCATCTGACAAAATCAGATACTGTGGTAGAAGGCAAAGGTGGGCGACTGGAACTGTGTCACTCTAGGGCCACACTGGTTACCTGCGGACCACAGCTAAGCTCCTGAGCCCCTCCCCTGGTCCACAGAATGAGGGCGGGCCAGGCTCAGCTGGATTATTACAAAGTGTAAGAGGAGAAAATGAACAGTACGTGGTATATAATAAACACAGATACCACAGCTCTCTGTCTAATAGGATGCTATTGTGTGCCACCTAGCCTGCTAAGTTAAAGGCACTGTATACTTTTAGGTGATAATAGTAACTGTCCATTTTTTAGAATCAATTCTGTTAGTTGTTTTCTTTTTTCATAGTCCTGTATATTCAGGGAGTCCTCACAACACTGGTAATAATTAACTATATAGATTGCACAGTTCCCAGGCCTAAGACTGTTTCCTTCCTCCTTGGCAGTGAATGCTGTGGTTGGTGCGACAGTGGACACCCATCTTGCAGACCAAGGCACACCTTCCTTCTGTGTCCCCAGGAAGGCCCTGAGCCCCGGGACCTGCCTCACCCAAGGTAACTATGCAGCCCAGACTGTGCAAGGTCTCTGTGGCCACCTGACTTCTCTCCCTCCTACATCTTACATTCCAGCTGCTGCATTCTGAGTCGGTCTTCCTTTCCCCTACACCTGTAGCGGCTGCCTTATAATTCAGGTCGTTCCCTCCACCCCTTCCCAAAAGACATCAACCGGGGAGTCGGCTCCCATATCACCTTTCATCTCTCTCCATGTGCCTCCTAATGGCTTGTGAACCTCTAGGTCGGTCTAAGGCTTGTGCTGCGTCCTGAGAGTTTCCAAGCAAGTCCTCATCTCCAAGACAGCTACGGCCCAGGCTGCTCTGGACAGAAGTGGCGTCCATTCTCAGATATGTCAGTAGGTGGCGCTTAGCCACTCTACTCTGGATTTGGACCTGTTTCACCTTCAGTAAATTTTTCCTTAGGGCCCTAATGCCATCTCAGAGGTGCAGGGCTTCCACCACAGACAAACAAAACAGCCCACTGTGCAAACGAACATGAGGCGTGGTGAACGCAGGGTGAGATGCAGTTCCTGAAGGAGAATCTTCTGACTTGGGTCAAACTGCACTTGAACTTGGAGTCTGCCCTCAGCTCGTGGCTTTACCACACTTGAAGGCCTAATTTTTCTTTGCTTATTATTTTTGAGACAGGGTCTTGCTAAGTAGTTCAGGCAGGTCTTGAACTCACTATGTAGTGCAGCCTGCCGTCAACTTCACAGCAATCCTCCTGCTGTGGCCTCTTGAGTATTAGAATTTCAGATGTGCCCCCCCATGCCTCGTAGAGGGTCTGAACTTGCGTTCTGTAGCCCTTTGATGGAGGGAGAGTTAAGCAGAAGAAGGAGTCTGCACACACAGGGGAGCACTGTGATGTCTGCTTCTGTGTACTTAGAATTCCCTTCCCACGTTGTAGCTGGAATGCGGGAGGGGGGGGGCAGGTGCTGATGAGGAAGGAGGAACTGCCAGGTGCATGGCCTCAAGGTCCAGCGAGTCTTTAAATTAGAAGCTGGACTGCTTGGGTGGGTGATGGTGGAGGATGTGCACCATCTTTTAAAAGAGGAAAAAAAATACTAGAGGCTTTTGCTCAAGGCAAATATGCAGAAAGTGCAGAGGTAAAACATTGCTTACTGTTTCTTTCAGAGTTTAATCAAATAGAAAATTCCAGAGTGTAATATGCCAAATAGCGCATCTAGAATGGAAGGATCGTAGCATCTCCTGCCATTGGCTTCTGTGTTAAAGCAGTTTATTTATCAATGTAAAGTCCTGCAACTAAAGCTCTTGGCAGGCTGCACACAGTCAATTTCGACTATGTCAAACTCAAGTAGTACAACATGCAGGGGCGGAGCTGAAGGACTATAACATTGGTGTCTCTATAAAACAGGGGAGGAAGCAGTCAGACTGTGGGTGAGGAAGGGCACATGACCCCAGCCGCCATGCAGGGGACCACTGGCACATGAGGCAGTGGGTCTTTGGCCAGGCTATACCAGTGGTCAGCCCAGACAGGAAAAGCCACCAACACTCCCAAGAACCGTAAGAAATAAAAAATACTATTTAAGCCACTACACTGTGGGGTGGCTTGTTACGCAGCAAAACTGACAGACACAACCTGACTTAAGGCTCAGAGACTCCTCTTACCTGGGGGGATAGTAGGGATCAAGGGTGTGGCCGTCTCCCATGCTAAGGATGCAGGACAGGTTTCCGATGTAGGGAGAAAGGAGCCAGGTCAGAGAGATAGTCACATTGTCAAAGATGAAGCTCTCATTGGACACCAGCAGCCGAAGGCCTGCAGATCCAAACACAGGATGCTGTGTGCATTGTGACACAGAGGGTACATTTCTGCTCAACACTTACTGTCTTCCATCCACCTGACCATTTAAAGCTTTCTTTTTCAGTTTTATTTTGTTGTTGTTGTTGTTGTTGTTGTTGTTGAGACAAGGTGTTACTATGTAGTGTAGGATGGGCTCGATCTCACTGTATAGCCCAGGCTGTCCTTAGACTCACTGTGATCTTCCTGCCTCAGCCTCTGAGTGCTAAAATGACAGTCATGAACCGCCATGCCTGGTTTAATTTTATTTTTACCTTTGATAATTCTCTGGAATTTTGTTTTCATACATAAGCTATTCAGGACTGAGACAGAGAAGTATGTGTGGAGAGGAGAGACCAAAGCAAGCCTGCGGGCCACACACCGCTCAGCCCCAGCACCGCCGTCGCAGGGGCCCTGCAGGGATGGCTGCGCATGCGAGCACGGCTGTGTATTTTATTTACACTAACGGAGCCTGCTGTGCTCACTGCCTGGCACCTCGCATGTTCTCACGTAGAATGTCGGTCTCGGAGAGCGCTCTGTACCACTCCAGTTTAGCAGTCTTGTCCTTTTCAATGGCTCCATAATGTGCCCTGCTGTATTTAACCAGGATTCTATTCATTGTTACAATGCATTTTATAAGGTTTAAAAAGACAAAATAGGGCACACCTTGAAGAAAGTCTACTTTGCTAAGTGTCAGGCGTTCGACTTGGAAGGCCGGCAGGGGAGGGGTGGGGGAGGGGAGCCCAGTGCCCGGGCGCCCTATGCGCGTCCAGGCTCCAGGGCCTGACAAGCAGCCGTTAGAGGGCGCTTGGGGCGCAACCGAGACTTCGAGCACCGCCACCGGGCGCTAGATAAAGTCCTTCCCCGAGCGTCAGAAGCGGTAATCAGAGGGCTTGTTCAGAGGGCCGGGAGAGGAACAGGAAGCCTGATCCCCCGGCTACACACTCAACGCAGCCCTGGGCCGTAAGCCATGTGTCTGTCGTCTTGGCTGATCTCCAAGGGACACCCTTCGTCCACTAGGAAAACCACCACGTGGAATCGCTGCCAAAATATGTGGTCTGAACCCGGAGTGGAGGGAGATACCTCACTTATGTTTCACCTCCTCCATGTGAGCGGCTAGCGAACGCCACTGGTAAACCCGGCCTTGGCCGCCGCCTGGCCCTCTGCCCCTCCTCGACCCGGCAGCCTCGGCTGCCCTAGATCTCCGCAGGAACTGAGCACCTTGACTCATCCCTTCCCTTCAGAGCTTTTATTCCTGGCTCAGCCCTCAGTAGAAGTCGAGGAGTAGTTCTTCAGACAGTGGCGACACGCGGTGTCCCAGCTGGAGGGGAAATCCGTACGCTCGTTCTCCTCTTTCTCGTTTGAACAACGCTACCCCTCTGGAGGCTAATTGGCAATGCCTGTAACGTTGAAAGTTTGCGTACCCCGTGATCCTGCACTCAGCGGACCTCAGGATCTCTCCTGCCAACATCACTGCCAGCGCGTGCTAAGATCCACAGGGCTCCCTCAAGGGGGTACGGCAAAGGGCGGCCACAGCAGTCTGCGGGGCAGAGTAGGGGGCTGGGACGTAGTTTGATGGCAGAACACAATGCAGTCACTAAAACAATGAGCAGTGACTTGGAGAAATGCCCAGGATATTTCACTAGCAAAAAAGAAGTAAGATGTAGACTAATACCTTCCACATGACTATATTTTTGTAAAACTATGTATATATACATTCATCTCTCTGCATAATTTTACAAAGCAGAAAAAACTTCAAAATAATTATATTTCTTTTTGGGGAGTAAGGTTATCAAATTGAAGAGAAGAAGTTCTTTTATGAAACTTTTATAATCTATGATAATGTAGGCTATTTTTATGACTCTCAAGATTTGTCATTTTAGGCTGGGCTTGCTGATGCATACCTGTAATCTTAGCACTCAGAAGGCAGAGGCAGGGAGATTGCTTTGAATTCAAGGCCACCCTGAACTGTATAGTGAGGCATTGCCTCAAAAAAAAAGATTTGTAATTTTAGAAAAGATCTTTTGGCTCCATCTGATCGAGCAACCTTGCTCTTGTCTGGGGTCACCCCATGAATTCAATTTGAAGGGTCCTGGGGTCAAATCCATTTGGGGCTCATGTGGGCAGCAACTGCTTCTTCCATACAATGTGGACAGAAGAAAATTCTTTGGCCCTGGACTCACCTTCTCGGCACTGGTACTGCACCCACAGGTAGCTGCCCCGGCTGGGACAAAGGTCTCCAAAGTAGGTCCTGTCTGCTGTCACCTGGCACACCTGCAGGCCTTGGCACTGGCCTGGGAAGCACCGAGATCCAATGGAAGCAGGAAGAGCGTGCAAGACACAAGAACAAGCATGAGGGCCGGGGATTTAGCTCAGTGGTTCCGGCGTCTGCCTGGCAAGCACGAGGTCTCAAGTTTGATCCCCGGTAACCACACACCACAGTGCCGAGCATGATGGCTCATGCTCTTAATCCCAGCACTGGGGAGACAGAGGCAGGAGGATCCACCCCGCAGAGTCTGTTGGCAAATACTGAAGACCAGGCATGGGCCCAGGCACTCAGGGAGCAGTAGGGTAGGATTCCTGCCCACCGTCAGCTCAGGGGCTAGTGCCCTGGATCTCACCCTTAGCAATGCCAGAGACCCCTGACGGGTGAAGATGTGGAGTCCCAGACCTTCCTGTGCATGCTCTGAGCTTACTGGGTCTGTGTATGGACCCGGACTCTGCTTTTCAAACCAGTCCCCAGATGCCTGGCTCAAAACATGTAAGAATTGTTTCTTTGAGTTGTGATATTGTTTGCATGTGCACGTGTGCGTGCGTGTATTGGTGTGTGTCTATGAGGATGGAACCCAGGGCTTTGCATGTTGTGGCCCACATTCTGCCACCCCAGCACCCACAGGATGTATGATGCGCCCCTCCCCTTCCACATGTACCCACAGCGCTGCTGTACAGTCAGTTTGCAATATTCTGTTCATACTGTGTCTTGGGCACACGAGACAATAGGTGCCCACAGCAGATGGAAAACAAGCGTGTGAGTCCCTTGTGGCACCGGTGGCTCATCCCCCTCCTGTGGCGTTCATTACTCCAGTTGGTAATCACAGAGCTGACACCTCTGTGTCACCTTCGGACTTTGAGCTCTTTGAAAAACAGACCCATCCTTGTATCCACAGAGCCAGGATGGCAACAAGCACAATGCGGGGGCTCAATAAATGTTTGTTGGTCAGCTGAATGAATGAGGGATCCAGAGGGGGTCAGGACACTTAGCCCTTGGGGCCTCCTGGCCTCCTGCTCTTCGCCTCGGCCTTCCCAGTGCAGGGCTCCCCTCTCTCTCTGCCACATTTAGAACACTGAGGCAACAGCCTGCCGAGGCCCGTATGCCTTGGTGAAGGAAGCTCGTGAGCCGGGCCCTGCTTCCCAGAGGCCACAGCTCAGGGGGACTGGAGCAGCCCAGAGAACCACAGACGTCTCAGCCTCTCCTCTCCTCCCCCTGCTGCAGGACAGCCAGGGCTTTGTGGTGAAAGGGTCTGTGGGTACAGAGTGAGGCCCAGGGCTTCGATGGGCACTTTCTGCTGTGCCACCCCCAGTTGGGATGCAGAGACCACCGGCCTGCCCAGGACCCTGTGGGGCCAGACAGTAGTCACTGCAGGAGACCAGAGAAGGCCCCTCAGGGTCTTAGATTTTCAAAGGAGGTCTCTGGGGACTTGACTTCTTCTGGGGGCTCTGGAGTCCCCTAGAATTCCTGAGCCTGAGCTTGTCACTGAGGAAGTGCAGCTCGGAGATTTTCTGATTTAGCAAAACAAAGCCGCAGGGAGACTCCAGGGGTGTAGGAGGTGTCCCCAGAATGGGAAGGCCAGGCCTCGGCACAGGGTGAAGACTGTCACCTCCCACCTGGCAGAGGGAGAAATTGCAGCTGCGCAACAAGAGGAACGAACAAACCAGAGCCACACTCATTCCCAAGATGGATGCACATCTGGGAAATGCGTGTGGCAAAATACAACAAAACGAAGAAAGAATGTCACGCACACAATGGTGCCGGCTGGGTGGACAGCACAGCAGTCTGTCTAGTGAGCAGAAGTAGAAGGCGGGGATGGAGAGCCACTGAAAGTGATTAATAAACACCAGACTGGTGACAGGCGCGGCGTCTGGCTGAGGAAACACTAGGCAGGAACCCTGGAATGTGCCCTTCCTTTCTTTTTGCTTTCAATCTTTGCTTCTTTCTGTTTTGTTTCGTTTCATTCTGCAGTACTGAGGACTGAATATGCCCTGGACAAGTGAGGTACCGTCGAGCTACACCCCCAACCCTTTTTAAATGTTGGAGCTTTTAGACAAGGTCTCACTAAGTTGCCCGGGTTGGCTATAAACTTGCGATCCCTTTGCTTCAGCCTCTGAGTAATTGGCATGCAGGAATCACACCGCCACACTCCTGCTGTGTGTCCTCTTCCGAGAGACAGTGTCATGCTACCTTGTTCAGTCCGGCCTTGAGCTCATGGTGTAGGTTGACCTTGAACTCACAGCAACCTTCCTGCCTCAGCCTCCCGAGTGCTGGGGTCACAGGAGTGGGTCTCCATGCCCAGGGATATGTTCATTTGTTTTCTAACGAGGTAATTATAAGCAGATGTTGCCTGGTGTTGAGATCGGACCGAGGTGGGTAGTGGCTCTGGGAGTTCATCATATATTTTTATTCATGCCTGTATATTTTAAATATTTTATCATTGGAAGGATTAAGTTTAATATGGTGATGTTTCCTGCACCCACAAGGGTTAGGGCGCAGAAGCCAGACTGAACCAGGGGCTGTGAGTCACGTGTAGATGTTGTTAGGGCTGCCCAGGGTCCTACCTGCCACCTCATCCTTGACGCTGACCCAAGTGCAGTCCTCCTCCAGGGTTGAGGGCTGCCAGGTGTCCTGGGTGCAGTAATGGGGGGTCTGACGCCCGTAGACCACATCCTGGACCTGGATGACCTCCCCGGAGCCGCAGTGCATGGTGGCGTTGAGACCTTCACACGCTAGACTCTGGCCGGCCTCTGTCAAAGGGAAGGGGACACCAGGTCAGGGTGAGATGGGCCAGTGGCCCAGACAGAAGTCAGGTCAGAAGATGGAAGGAAGGCAAGCAGAGCAGTGATGTCTCTCATGTAGCACCCAGGAAGCTGAGGCACAGGATCGGCTTGTGTTTGAGGCCAGCCTGGCTACATGGGGAGGACAGGCCTGTCTCAAAAAACAAAACAAAACAACCAAAGAAAGAGAGCCAGGCAGGCACTTAAACAAGGAATCACCGAGAGAATCCCTCGTGAGACAGAGAGCCAGAGGCAGGAGAGAAACGCGAGACCAAGAGACATCTGAGATGGAGAAGGAGGGAGGCAGGAAGCAGGGCTCCGAGAGATGGAGCTGAGGAGGCAGGTGAGGCCAGGGCAGTGCGCTGGGCCCAGCAGGACCGGAGCCAGGGCCAGGAGGAAGGCACCCAAGCAGGGCCAGCTCACCAAACTCGCAGATGAAGGCAAAGGCCTGGGCACAGTTGTCTGTGGCTGCCCACATGGCAGAGGGGCCTCTCCTGATGTAGCCGCAGGCGTGGGCCGCCGGAACCGTCAACCCTGGCTGCCAGTTGCTGAAGCTCACACTGGAGGTGTCCAGCCAGGTCCCGAATCCTGGGGGGAACAAGACCACCACGGCTCAGGGGCATCCTCTCAGTCTTTCTGAGGGGCTCACCAGGCTCAAGATGAATGCCCCAGGTGCTGGTCAGTGTGCAGGGCTAAAGGCTCATCTTCCATGCTAGGGGAGTGGCATCCTCGCCCTTGGCTCCAGATTCTCAGCCATAAGGTCTGGGGCCCCAGCTTGGAGAGCCCTTAAAGGGGCTCAACTAAAGGCATGCTGCCGCTGCTGGCCCTGCTCCACCTGAGGGGCCAGCAGGTCAAAGGTGAGCCAGCGCAGGGGTGCCCAGCCATGTATGTCTGCATACCTGAGTCAGGATGGAAATAGTTTTGGGACTTCAGGACGTCAGAACCTTCAGAATAGCGCTGCTGCTGTTGAAGTGACACTCTGCCACTCAGCTACATTCCCAGCTCCTTTAAAAATTACTATTAGAAATTTTTGAGTTGCCCAGGGATGGCTGAACTTGTGCCCACCTCCCTCAGCTTCCCAGAGTGCTGGGGTTACGGGCACATGCCACCATATCTGCTAAGAAGAATTTCAATGACATTGAAGACACCAGATATAGTTATTGCTACAACTCAAGGATTTGAGATCCACCCAGGCAGGAGGGTACATTTTCAAGAGACGGTCAAGACATGACAGGACAGTTCAACCCCATATGGGAGCCCCAAACCGTAAGGTACTCATGCCAGGTGCCAAAAAGAAAAATACCCTAAACCAGCTGGGTGGGCAGCACGTGGAGCCTTTGGTCAGTGCCACATAGTCTTTTCAACAGCAGTCCTCACGGTGGAAGCTAGGCAAGTGGCTGCCCAGCTGACAGTGGGCCTTGCCAAGAACTGAGTCAGTGTAAGAGTCCAGCCTGGAGCTGATCTTGGCCCTCTGACCACCCTTGAGCCAAAGGTCTGCAATCTGATCCATGGTAGATGAAGGAGGGAGCCTCCGTCTTTCCGAAGAGGTGAGATATTAAAGTCAAAGGGCATGAAAAGGATGATGTAGTGGGACTAACCATCACCTGAGACAGGTATGACCTGTTAAGAAGAGATTTTTGTTCTAGTTCTTGTAGTTCTGAAACAGAAATATTGGATGAAGCCATTCAGGTCATAAAGGACGTCCAGTTGCGGAAATGGAGCTGCTGTCTTCACTACCAACACCACCAACGGAGCCAGATTTCCACTAACTCCTCATACTTCTGCTTCTGAGGTAACTGGTATAGCTTTGAAATGCTTATGGAGAAAGAGAGCCTAGACTTGCTTTCTCAGTATTTTCCCCTTCTCTCCTAACTTGAAGGAGGAGCAGATCAGTGTATTCACAGTGCTTCTAGCAACCAGGAGATGAGGCCTTGGACAGGGAACAGTCTAGCGTAGTTCACCCTCTGGTTGAGCCTCAGAACAGGCCTCCATCAGCACCAATGGCTGAGAGCCTTCTGCTCAGTTTCCTGAGCCTCCATCCCACGCTGCACAAGCTCTCATCCATTTCTACTTTCCCCATTACTGTGGCAACTGCTTCTCTCTTTTCTGCTTAATGCCACTCTGTTGTCCTTGTGATTCGTGAGCACTATTCAATCCTATCACTGTCCCTCTTCCTGCTTCTTAGAATCTCTTAAAAACAGAATTGAATGAATTGGATTTAGTGAATAGATCAGCTTTTTTAATGTGTGCCAAAAAGACTCAAAGATTATAATAATTACCTTCAGAAAGAACATAAATTCGTGTAAACATTTTCAAAATTTCAAACACCAGAAAGGTCCAAAATTAGAACACCTTCTTCCGCCCAGTCTGCAGACTGCTCCCTGCACTAAGTTTCCTGTCCTCTCATGTTTCAGGCCGACCTGTACCTGGATCAGTGTTATGAGGCCTGAGATCTGTTTACACAAACGCAGTCATATCACTTAAGGTACTCTGGCCCTCGCTTCTTCAGTGACAGTGAGTCTCGCAGGGTGCTGCCGACGGCCTGACCCTAAGTTGGAAACTGCCTGGCATCCGTTGGCCAGTCTTAAAGGATGCAACTCCTTTATGAATAGATCAAATATACAAAAACCCACAACTACCACATCCAGTCAAGAAACTTTCAGCAGACATTGCTTGAAGAGGCATCTTAAAAACTCCAACCCCCCTATCTGTCCATTGCCTTAAATGATCTCCAAATGCTGGCTTTTTTGGCATCCCATGTACAGCCATGCGTGTCCATGCGTGCTCGGCTCTGAGCCCCAGTAGCTTCAACAGGAGCCAGGAGACTCCCCGGGCACATGTGTGACACGGCAGAAGACAGGCCCGGAGTCACTAGATTGCACGGCCGCACGTCCCCATGGTATCTTGGATGAGATGATTGTCTCTGCATTGTCCTCACTCCCAAAATAAGTCACCATGCCTGCTTCATATCAAGATTAAATACCTGTGTGTCAGCCCTTCCCTTGAAGGGCTCAGTCTATTTTAGCCATGCCCGTTACACTGTTTCACGGGTGTTGGCATGGTCCCAGGGGTGCACAGAGAAGGATCTCCCTGATTGCTTGGGTGCAGAGGGAGCCTTTGAAGAGCACAGAAGAAGGGAGAGTTCCCAGAAGGACCACAAAGGTAGTATCTGCCATCAAAGCGCTGTGCTAACCCTACCTGGCTTAATCCCATAGCTACTGAGGAAAGACATCATCTCCTGACACCAGGAAGAAGTTTCTCTATTGAAGAAAGATCAATGTGATAATGGCCATGAATCCCTCCTGACAGTGTCTGGCACTATATGGGCAAGAACTGAAGAAGCCATAGCTGAATTAGAATAGGTGCCTGAAGGGCTGGGAAAGAGTGTTTGCCTAGTGTGCATGAGGCCCTGAGCTCTAGCCCCAGGGTGCACATGCACAAACACACACCTGCACACAGTACATGCAAAGAAATGACATTTCTAAACTACTGTGCCGGACTTTGTGCTAGGTATGCCTGGTGAGTTATTTAATCCATAAGACAACAGAGTGGAGTACATCCTCTGTGGGTCTCTGGGTGATAAGGGATGACGAGAATTTTGATCACAAGCTTCCCACAAACCACAGCTGTGCCAGCACCTACCTCCCATGGTCCCATTGAGCGCTGAGCTTGCCGTAAGCCCGATCCACCACTCCCTGTCCTGGGAGAGGTGCTGCTGCAGGAAGCGCTGGGTGCTCTCATCCCGAACGAAGGCCAAATGGCCTCCTTGCCCTTCGCACCAACTCTGGGCACCACAGAAGGTGCGTTCAAGTGGCACAAATTCATAGCAAGCATCTCTGAAGGCCACCTGGCTCTTGGAACAGAAGCTGCCATCTTCTGGCCTAGCGGCGACAGCCCTAAGCCTTAGGGTGAGCCCCAAGAGTACCAAGCCTGCTGCGAGCATCCTGGGACCGCCGCTGGAACCGCTGGTGGAGCTCGTTCTTGGGCCTTCATATCCTGGTGCCTTCCCCATCACCCACAATCCATCTTACCGTCTTCTTTTGTGTCAAAAATAGCAACTCCTTTTTGTTTCAGAAACAAAAGCCTTGCCGAATGCGTCTGCATTTTGGCTTTGCCCACCCTCTGCTCCATGCTGTTGCAGAGCCGATAGTTCACGAGGGTCTCAGAGAAAGAGAAAGTGGCTGTGTCACCTACTTGTCATTGGTCAACTGTTCACATTTGATAAAAATGTCTTGCTATTGATTTGATGCCATTACTCAAGGGCCGGATGTTTCAGAAGAAGCCAATAGCATGTGGGAAGCAGGTGATAGGAGAAAACCGGGTGAAAGTTAGAGTTATGGTTTGCTAAAGAGACAGAGCAGCATCTCCACACAATCCCATTGTCTATGACGGCAGCTGGCCCCATAGATAACTTTCCCATCCCCGGTGTGGCTGGAATCCGAATGCACACCAGGCCCTCTCACTCATCGCTGTCACTCATGCCGGCTGAAAAATAAAAGTGCCCTACAAATTCATTGAGGTGATCATGAAGAAAACCTTTCGAAACTCAGGCCCATCCATTTTCACCCAGTACCCAATCCCTCCAGTGTGTTTCTGGGATCAATGGATCAAATGCCACTTCTTAGCTTTGTGCCCAAGGCTCTGTAGAGTCTGGCTCCCTGACAGTGTTTCCAAACTCATCCCTCAGAGTGCACAGAAGCAGGCTCTCTCGCCTCTTGCAGATGGAAGTGTGGACTGGTACCAAGATGAGCACTATGACAATAGCAGTCCCAGGCTGTCACAATCCCGCTCCTGAGAATTTCACCCATGGGAAGGTTTATACATGTATGAAATATCATCTGTTAAGGGTTACTCACTGCAAAGTTTCATAAGAGGGGAAGTTAGAAGTAACCAAAATGTACACTGATGAGCTAGTTAACAAGGTGGGCTTCTGTTAGGAATCTGCTAGAAAACAAGCGAATCTTTCCCACAGAAACATGGGAGCATCTAAGACTCCTGTTTGTGTTAACAGCAAAGCATGAGACACTGGGTATGGTCCAGGCTCTTTTGTATGAAAATGTACACAAATGCACAAATATGATATGTCTTATAAAGAGCCCTCGAGAACCTGGCCATAGTGTTCTCCAGGGAAGGCAGTGGGTCCCTGGGAGGAGAGAGGGAGACTTTTCTTTCTGTGGTCATCTTCTGCAGCTTCTCTGTTTTGTACCCCATGAAGTATTACTTGTTGGAAAACAATAAATTTTCCAAAACACTCCCACAAGCTCAGAGTCGGCCCTTCCTGCTGACTGCGTGCCTGTTTTTTTGTCCTTTCCCGGGGACATCCTTGTCCCCAGCTTTGCCCTGGCCCTTTAAGGCTTAGCTCCTCTGGGAGCACCTAGATCTTGCCTTTTTATAATATGCCTCCCCCCTGTGAGTTTCCTCTTTCCTTTTTTAGTAATAATTTTATTAAGATATAGTTCACATACCATTGTATTAGTTCATTTAAAACATTAGGTTTACTGGGCATGGTGGTGCACGCCCGAAATCCCAGCACTCAGGAGGCTGAGGCAGGAGGACAGTTGAAAGCTTGAGGCCAGCCTGGGCTACATAGTGAGTTCATGATCGTCTAGGACTGTGCTGTCTCAGTAAACAGAGCAAATAGCCACATGGAAAATGGAGGACGGGATGCACAGTCTCCTGAGAAAGTCCTGTATTGTCTCCACACCTGCACGGACAGTCCTGGGGACCTCAACCCCAAGCCTTCCACTCCTGATTCCCCTTCCCCAAACCCTGCATAGCTGTGCTTCCTCTCCTGCCACCTGCTGACATCTTCTGTCTGCACCCTGCCAGGGAACCAGCCTTGCTGCTCCCACAGAGCCTGTGTCCGTGTGTCCTCTCCTGCGCTGTCTGTTGCACCGTGCTTGACATAGTTCATTTTCTCTCCCCAGGCCCTGGCAACCACGAGCCTGATTTCTGTTCCTGCAGATGTGAATATTCCGGCTGCTTTGCTCAATTTGTAGCATTTTGTGTCTGGCTTCTTTCAGCTAGCACTGTGCCTTCCAGATTTCAGGGAGCAGCATCTCACCCCTTGTTTATAGATGTACAACGTGGACAAACACGTGCCCATTCCATGGAGAGCCCGCATTCTGCTTCTCTGTCCTCAGTGGCTGGCACATGAGTTGTTTTCCTCCCTGAGTTCGGGGCAGGGGGACAACATGGCATTGTCCCTGTCTTCCCCTCCCAGTTCAGGGCAAGGTCCCATAAACACTGCATGGCTCCATCTCTCAGGACAACCCCCTTTCCCAGAAGTGCCACCCATCCCTCTGGAGTGCCCTCCCACAGAAGAGGGACAAGACCAGCACCTGCAGAGGACACGTGTCACCACTGACTCACAGGGTGGGCAGAGCCAGCCTGTTATCTCCAGAGGCCGAACTTTAATGCCTTCCATTAGCAAACTGTGTGGAAGGCTCCCTGATGTGATAATGTATCTCCCGGGCACGGACTCCTTGTGTGTCCCTGCTGGAACACGCCTGGAGACACCGATAACAGGGCAGATCTGAAGGCTGAATTCCATTTTTGTGTTCTGATAAAAAACAGCAGGCTGCATGGGTGGGGAATTCGGCTTGGTGATGTCAGTGTCTGATGTCCCTTCACCTCTGTCCAGGAGGCTCAGAGTGTGAGCAGGACAGAACCAGCTTGGTGTGAGGGTCGTTCTCTTTCTTTCTTTCTCTCTCTCTTTCTTTCTTTCTCTCTCTTCTCTTTCTTTCTTCCTTTCTCTCTCTCTTCCTTTTTTTTTTGGTCTAAGGAATCAAACTTGGTAGTGGGGGTCAAACCTTGCACTGAGTCGGGCATCAGAACCACTGAGCCAAATCCCCTGAAGTGAGTGTATTTCCAGCCATCTCATCAGCCACTGAGCCTTTACGCGGGGTCAGCAGCATGAAAATAAAAGATGATGCGTTTGGTTTCAGTTGTGCACTCGGCCCATAAGAAGGGCCGTGAAGACCAGCTCCCCGTGACAAATGCACTCACTGTGGGCTGCGAACATGCCTGGGTGAGAATTTTTAACAAGGAATTCTCATGGATCCTCCCATCACCCTAACACATTTCCACTCACTTGTGGTTCCTTGCACAACTGCTCCCCGGAAGACAGGTGCTGGCCGGCCCAGAGGTAGGAATGGGGTGGTTTACACCAGTAGACACCAAGCCTTCTCTGCAGTGCCGACGGGCTCCAGCATCGCCCATGGTGCCTGGCCGCATCCCCAGATGCATGCATACTATGCGGCTCCCACATTTCTGTGCTTGTCATGTGCGCTCTGCACACCCTTTCCCTTCGTGTGGCTTCATTACCCAGTCACACCTGCTGTGGACGTCTTCTTTCGCTCGCCCTGTAGCAGATACCCCATTGCCCCACCCACTCTTACCCCAAGGGCTTCTAAATGCGGGCACCCTCCAGAATGACGGGTCTGACAGGCTGTTCTCAGTACCTCCTCCATGCGTGGTAACTAACACCTCACACATGTTGTCTGCAGCATCACCATGTCACCTTGTCACAACATCGCTCCTGTCATCACGGACTGCCTGCCCTGCTTGTTTCCCCACTCTCCTGCTGGTAATTCCTGGCTTCACCTCCCAAATTTTCTCCGCACCCCAGTCCTCATCTTGGGTCTGCCTCTTGGGGAGCTCTAGCATACACAGGTACATCCAGAGGTGGATAACTGGACACAGGGCATGCGCAACTCAGCGATTCTTACTGAGGATGCCACGCCCTAGTCAAGTGACATGAATTGCCCTCTTGTCAATTCTGTTGCAGGTCCCACCTGAACCCTCAGACTCGAAGACCAGGGCCCAGGCATGGTGCCCACACAGCCGGGCAGCTCTAGGTGTGTTCCTGACAGTTACGATCTCACCCTTGGGGACCCTGTCTCAAGATCAGCCAGTAAGCTCAGTCCCTGCAGAGGTGAGCAGAATTTTCCTGATGTTGAAAATATCCAGTGAGCCTTGGGGTACTTATGTGTGCTCAGGGTGTTGTTTTTATGGTGTGGCTGGCAGTGAGGACCTTGAAGGCCTTGCAGCATGGCAGGGGCCAGGGGGAATCAGAGAAAGGGTGTCTCAGAGAGAGGTCAGAATGCCAAAGCCTGGCCTCTCACAAGTACCCAGAATCATGTCAACAACCATCACCCCCTTCTCTGCCTCTGAGAACTATTCCCTTCCTAGTCCCACCTCTACACACTAAAACAATGATTAGCCCTGTCTGCAGTATGTAATGTTTACATTCATCTTAGGGGTAGGTACATGCTCTTAGAATATCTTAATTCCTTTTATTCCCCTGTCTTTCTTTTCTCTCACTGCATCTCTGGATCCACTTGGAATTATCTATCCATTTCTTATTGCCTATCTTTCTTGCTTTTTTGTTTTGTTTTGTTTTGTTTTTTTGAGACAGGGTCTCACTTTGTAGTTTAGGCTGGTCCTGAACTCAGCCTTGAACTCACAGCAAACCTTCTGCCTCTACCTCTCTAGTGCTGGGATTACAGGAATGAGCTACCACACTCAGCACTGTGATGTGTGGTACTGATTGCTGGTGGGTGAGTCTCCACACCCAACATTGTTGTATGTGGTTACCAGGGATCAAACTCAGGACCTTGTGCTTGCTAGGCAGGTGCCAGAACCACTGAGCCAAATCTCTGGCCCCTTTCTTGCTATTTTTTTTTTTTAAAAAACTACTTATACACTGAGCTTATCATTCATATAAGAGAAGTTATGTGATATTTAAGCTTGTATGTCTGACTTGTTTAACTTAACATTGTGCTCTCAAGGTGCATCTGTTTTCCTACAGATAACTCAAACTCAAGTTTATCCTTTTTATGGTAGAGTAATACTCCATTGTGTATTCATATCACATTTTCTCTATCCATTCATATGTTGATTGGTTTTTGTGGGGAGGTACTGGGGATCAAACTAAGGACCTTGCTCTTGCAAGCAGGCACTGGAACCACTGAGCTAAATCAGATGGAAGGGCCAAAGAAGGGCTCCCCCATCAACTGCACTCCTCTGGTGTGTTATTCTTGGCCTCCTGATGGCCATTCTGACGGAGGTAAGAGGGAACCTCAGTGTTGTTTGATTTGCCTTTCTTTGATGGCAAGTGACGTTGAGTATGCTTCTTGTATTTGTTGGCCATTTGTACTCTTCTGAGAGGCTTCTGTTCATTTCAGTCGCTCATTTTCTGACTGGGTCTTTTATTTGGGAGGGTTCTGATATTTTTAGTTCTTTGTTGACTCTGGATATCAGACCTCTGTCAGAGGAGTAGCTGGCGAGCTCTCCCCATCCGGCCCGCCTCCACACTTCGGAATTCTGTCTCCTCTGCTGAGACTGCTTTTCTTCTGCACTTGTTCATAGGCTTACAGTCTCTCCAGAACTGCTCGCATGCCAGCCTGCTGTTCGAAGCCTTCTCATGCCTCACCAGCTATCTTAATCTACTTCTGTCTTAACACTGGGTAAAGGCAACAGCAAACTTTAAAAAAAAAAAAAAAGAAGAGAAACTACAAGAACGTGACTGTAAAAATACGTTTACTCCCAGACTTTTCACACCCCGTGTTTCAAATCGTTCGCTTCGTGATGGTTGTCGGTTGAAATGCATCTCTCAGGAGGGCCTCCTGAAGTCCTCTTCCCCGTATATGGAAACAGGGACTTGAAAGGTGTGATCTAGTCGGATGAGGTCACACGGGAGCCGAATGGGCCCGGTCCGGTGACAGGAAAGGGAATCGGGACGCAGAGAACAGAGACGTGGGCGAGAGCAGCGTCTGGGAAGGGTGTGTGGACAAGCCCTGCATGCCACAGGCCGTAGGCAGGAAGAGTCGGGAAGATTCTGCTCCCCCAGAAGCTCTCCAGGAGCCCGGCCCTGAGGACACCCCGACTCTGGACTTCTGGCCTCACTGAGAATAAACTGCTTGAGGTCACCCATTCGAGGTACTTCGCCATGGCGGCCTGGGGACAGTAATGTGATGACCACGCCCAGTCCTGTCATGTCCAGACAGTCCCTTGTTGATCCATTCACAGCGTGTGTGTGTCTAAGACCTACTGTGCATCGGGTACTGTTAAGCTTTGGGCTCTTAACAGGAGGCAGGCGGGATGAGGTGCGACGTCCAGCCAGGTCACCTGGTGGTAGGGAGAAGGGAGGAGGGCGAGGCCAGAGGTAGGGTGGTCCAAGCCTGCAGACGTCTTGTCCATTATTTAGGAGGCAGAGCTGTCAGGACTAAGGCCCGGGCTATGCAACCTGGAAGTTGTTTTGTAATTGCATTTCTGTCCGGCATCACTGTCAGGCTCTAAAGTGGAGGATGGTGAGCGGAAGTCCCCATCTTGGGCCTTAGAGGACATTTCCTTTCCTGCTAGGAATGCCTGCCACATTCTAGCCTGGTCCCATCTTCCTCCTGAGCAGGCGCAGTGTTGTCCTTAGGACGTGGCCTTGGCAGGTTGCCCGCTAGACTTAGAGCCCACTGAGACTGGAAGCTGCGGCCCCAGTCTTTGACTCTGGGGCCCATGAGATCTGTGATTCCTCATACATGTCAAGGGCAGATCTGTAACTCCTCCTACACGTTAATGGCAGCCATGGTGCTTTGCGCAGGGGCAGTTTTCCCCCAGGAGTCTGAGGCTGCTGCCCGGCCAACAGCACTGCTCCCCTAATGGGGCAGCTACCGACTCTCGGGAACTTTGCCTGTCACCTTGAACCCTGCATCTGAGATGGCCTTGTTATCTGCTCAGCTTATCACCCTGGCTAATTAAAGGCATCATTTTAGAGGCTAACTTAATTGAAAAATTGAAAAGTAATTTAGATATAATAACACGATCTCCAAAAGGAAAATATTAACTTTGTAACAAGAGATACAAAGTTGCAAAGTAAGGCAACATACACACATATACACAAGACCCTTCTCTTTGATTTCAGATTTTATTTTTAAACTTCATGGTTAACATCAGAAAAGGGCAGCCATTTCCCCTATCCTGCCCCAAATTTCCCAGGTCAGAGGATCCCACAGTCAGGCCTTCTACCCTGCCCCATGTTCGTCACGTTGGCTATGGCACGACTCAGCCAAGCTCAGTGGTCTCTTCCATAAAATGGGACAATGGTGACTTCTTTGTGAGGCACAGAGACCACAGGTGCCCTGAGCAGGAACAGGCACGCCGAGTCCCAGGGGCCGTCTTTGTCAGCCCCAGGTTATTGTTCTTCCTCTCCCCAGAAGGAGGCACAAGCTTCTGGTGGGAGTTCCCAGCCCTCCCGGGCAAGATGGGTGACTGCACACCAAGCCCCCACGCCCAGCACATCCTGAGCTGCCAACTCTGGATGGCTACTGAGGTAACACTGCCAACTCGCACAGTGTGTGACCAGGGAGAGGACCCAAAAGAGCCCCTGTCAGGCCAGGCCTCTTAGTACAGCCCTCTTCTTCCTCTATTCTGTTTCCCCCTCAGCCACAGGAACCCACGTGCTGACAGTGGCCCTCTTTCCTCCAGCCGTCCTCTCCTGGCCCCTGCCCCCGCCCCTCTCCTGTCTCAGCCCCACACAAAGCCCCCTGCCCAGAGCTGCCTGTGCAGCCATGCTGGGTGCTGCCCGGGTCTGCCCTGCTGCACCCACCAGCAGGACCTTCCTGCCACCTTCTCCACATGCCCCATGCCCAGGGGCCCTCAGAGGTCTTGGCTCCAGCGCTGGCTCTCACAGAATGCCTCCATGACACCCCCATCACCACAGTGCACCTCCACCTTGGAGGACTTCCTGTTGCTTCCTCGGTTGCCACAGGGCCATCGCCTGTGACATGGATCTGCTCCTGCTTGACAGGAGACGGGCGTGTGGGCGAATGAACGCACGGGTTCATTTACACTGTACCCTCTCTGCACTGACCCTGAGCCTCCGGTCAAGCTGCCTCTGTCCCTTTAGTCACTTGAAATGCCATCTTATCAACCCTCATGCTGGCTGAGCACTGCCCACAGAAGTTTCTGGGAAAGTTCTGTGTCTGCACTGTCTGGTATGTAACCACAGGGCCTGGGCCGTGTGGCCAGTGTGAGCCAGGAATTGACCTGAATTTCACTGCCACTAATTTATATTTTAGTTAAAATGGCCACACGTGGCTAGTGGCTTCCGGGTTGGACAGCACAACTCAGCTGTCAGGTAAGACCTGCCCTAGGTGTTGTTACCTGACTTCAGACACTGTGGCCTGGGATATTCTTTTGTTCTTTCTTCCTTTTAGCAGTGCTGGGCATTGAACATAGGGCCTTTCCATTGAGCTACATCTATAGCCCTTTAAATTTTCTCTTATTAGGTTGCCCAGTTGGACTTGAACTTGTGATCCTCCTGCTTCAGTCTTCTAGAGAGCTGGGATTTCATGCTCCCAGCTAGGCAGGTGCTAGAACCACTAAGCTAAATCTCTGGCCTCTTTCTTGCTATTTTTTAAAAAAAACTACTTATGGG
>PVIR01014743.1:0-22635 GCA_004026965.1 Petromus typicus
CTATGTCAAAAGACCCTTTCTCAGTGAGCCTAATTAAGAATCTATAGTGATGGAGAAACACATAAATTTTCTCTTGTTCTTTTCATGCATAAATACATTCAAAAGTATAGACTGCAATTTACAGGGTTCAGTTCAGCTTGAGCATGGATTTGTATATCTGATACATGAAAACACTGGAGTTTTGTCACTTGCCTGGGGGATGAACAGTCAAAATAATCCTTCATTAAATTAGGAGCACTCTTTAGGCAGTGTTGGTGAGCAGCTTTTATATTTGTGCTTCAGAATCTTTGTATAATTCTTTGTAGTTGCTGAGACATAGTAAATAATGGCTAGAGCCCATGAGATACATTGCAAAGGAAATGATGTTTTAGGTGTTTATTTTTAGTTTTCATGTGTGTGCTTGATGTTGGTTTCTGGTTTGTGTTGTAGTTATGATGGTATCTGAGCCCATTTTTGGCAGTTGACAGTGTCTGTTTTCTATAAAAGCTATAAAATCTCACCTGTCTGTGTCAGAATTTTTTATTATTTATTTATTTATTTATTTATTTATTTTTAGGTTTTTTGAGACAGGGTCTCGCTTTGTAGTTCAGGCTGGCCCTGAGCTCAGCCTCAAACTCACATCACAGCAATCCTCCTGCCTCTGCCTCCCGAGTGCTGGGATTACAGGCGTGAGCCACCACGCCCGGCACTGTGGTATGTGGTACTGGTTGCTGCTGGGCGTGGGTCTCCACACCCAGTAAGGTATGTGGTTACCGGGGAATTGAACTCGGGCCCTTGCGCTTGCAAGACAGGCGCCGGAACCACTAAGCTAACTCCCTGGCCCTGTGTCAGAATTTTTAAGGTAAAATTAGCACTAGTTTTTGGTTGCCTTGTATATGGGTGGACAGAGAGCCAAACAATAGAATTTGTGTTTATAATTATAAGGTATAGAAAAAGATCATTATTTTTTTCTCAGTTCCTTAAATATTTTATAGTCATATTTCTTCCTTCCTTCCTTTCTTTCTTTCTTCCTTCCTTCCTTCCTTCCTTCCTTTCTTTCTTTCTTTCTTTCTTTCTTTCTTTCTTTCTTTCTTTCTTTTTTTCTCTTTCTTTCTTTCTTTCTTTGTCTCTCTCTGTCTTTCTTTTTTTTGAGACAGGGTCTTGCTTTGTAGTTCAGGCTGGCCCTGAGCTCAGCCTCAAACTCACATCGCAGCAATGCTCGTGCCTCTGCCTCCTGAGTGCTGGGATTACAGGCGTGAGCCCCCATGCCTGGCACTGTGGAATGTAGTACTGATTGCTGCTGGGCACCAATATTGTTACGTGGTTACCAGGGGATCGAACCCGGGCCCTCGCGCTTGCAAGACAGGCACTGGAAGCACTCAGCTAAATCTCCAGCCTATATAGTCATATTTCTTGACCACTTACACGGTTAGAATAGTCAATATTGTGATTACGTGGGTATTTGAGTTGACTGAATTTTCTTTTCATGATAACATATTTGAAAAATGGGAATAACTTTAAACATTAACACATTAATCATAATAAAATTTGTTGCATGGTTTATACATTTTTGTGAGAAAAAGTAAAAATAATGTTTGGAGTTTCTATATCATAATGTCTTTATTATATGGTATTCAAAATTGGTCTTTATTCTAGACTGAAATCCCTAAGTATACAGAATCTTAAAATATGATATAGTTCTTTATTTTTCCTCATAAAAAGATAGCATTTCATGTTTTGATTTAGATATGCCACTAACTATAGTTATTTCCTATTTTGATTTTTATGAATAGAATAAGGACTATGATCTTGAGGTTGTTTGCTTTGCTTTGTTTTCCTGTGAGCAGACCCTTTCTCAGATTTCCATGCCATGTTGACCCCAGGCATTTGGAAACTTGAGAAATGGATGACTGTAGTGATCGGCTATGATTGTTTCTACTTCCTACATCACTTTTCATACCATGAAAAAGTGTTAATTGCACAAACTCATCTCATTTTATTTACTTTCTAAGGACATATCCTTTGTTATAATTAAGCATGTTTTTAAAATAACATAATGACATTAATTTGCTTTCTTTACCAAAGACACTGACTGAAGTATTCTTTAAAATATCCAATGAGCAAGGGATTATTTTAACTATCTTAATATTAAGGATGTTATAGATGAAGTTTAAGAGTTGGCCAGAGGTTGAGCTCTATGACCTTTTAATGTTCTGTATACTTAACAGATCCCAAGATTCCAAAGTTACTTTGAAAGGATAGCTAAGAAACACTAGTAGCCTTAGTTACGGTGTCTTTGTTTGTTGGTTTGTTGTAGACTGCCTTTTCAAGGTGTGTCCCATGAATCGATATTCTGCCCAGAAGCAGTATTGGAAAGCGAAGCAAGCCAAACAAGGGAACCACACAGAGGCTGCCTTGCTGAAGAAGCTACAGGTATGGATGGGCCAGGCTGCATTTGTCTTATGTAAGATGGACCAGGAACTGCAGCAGAAACACAAGATGTACTTGTTAATCCCAACTGCTTAGCTTTGTCATTTCATTCAGCACCCAGAGGTTTCAAATGGATGTGAAAGTACATCGAAAAGCAGAGGGTTTAAATTATAGGGTGTGACTGCCTTATTTCTTGGCATATAAGTAGCATATTCCTGCTGCTATTTCTTTAAGGGTGTGTCTAACTGATTCAAAGTTTCCCATAGAAATGAAAACCAGTTCAGAATTTCTGTGAGAAAATCAAATCCAGTTGTATTTTACCTGACATAGTCCTTAATTTTTTTTAAATCTGAAAGGGTAAGGAAAAATATTTGAAAGATAATAGTTTCTGGCTTGGTGGAGTATAGTCGAAATGGCCTTAATATTATAATATTAAAACTCTTGTTATTTTCAAAATTGAAAACAGCTTTGAAGCATCTGTAGTTTATGTACTATCTGGATTGGTGTTTCAAGCAACATTCCTTCTTAAAATCATCTTTTGAGTCCCAAAACCTGGTGCTTCCCAGAAATATTTAATATGAAAGTGGCTCAAGAAAATTTTGGCTACCTTTCAACATAAATCAAGTAATTTCCACACTCTATTATTATCATTAATTTATTATCCCCTTTCTGCTTCTCTCAAGCTTCCAAGAATAAAAAACTTGGTCCATTTTGTTGTGGTTATATTCTTGTACTAAAAATATTTATTTCTCTGTCAGTTATTATCTTCTGTTTATTGTGTTTCCACGTTGAATGTTTGGTAATCACAGCACGCGGCAGAGCTAGAACAAAAACAAAATGAATCAGAGAACAAGAAGCTGCTGGGAGAAATTGTGAAGTACAGTAATGTTATACAAGTAAGTTTCTATTTATTTTCTCTTAAGAACGGTGAAAACTTGATGGGTAATTTTCCAAATTGTTCCTATGGGTTAGAATGGAAGACCCAGGAAAATTTTTAGATACCACAGTTTGTACTTCAGTGGAAATCATAGGTAGTCGGAGTGGTTTATACTCTGTGCCCTGTGCTGTAGGTTAAGAGTCAGTTGGGGCTGGATGTCTAGATAGTTTAGCGGTAGAACACTTGCCTAGCGGGAGTGATGCTTGGCTTCCTCCCCAGCACTGCAGAGAAACAGTAAGTCTCCTGTATATTCTTAGAAAAATGATGTATTTAGATGTATGTATAAGTTACTATATCAAAAGGAAATAATTTGTCGGGGTTTTTTTTTTGTGGTACTAGGGTTCAAACTCATGACCTTGCCCTTGCCAGGCAGTCAGCGACCACTGAGCTACATCCCTGGCCCAAGGAAGTGATCTGGAACGGCCTAAAAAAGTAGTCCCTAACATTAATGGAGCTAACGTTCCACATGGGAGAGCTTTCTTTTTTAATTTTATAGGGAGGGGAAAGTTTTCAAATTGCACTGTGGATATTGTCATTGGTTGTTGCTAAAAGGTCTCCTATTTCAATTTGTATGCGCACAGATTTGTCTCAGCCACATTCCTTTCCTGTGCTTCATTTAGATCTTTTTAGCTTTTTTACATAGTTATTTGTTAATAAATGCCCCACCTTGTTCCAACAAGAATGTGAGGCATTTCCCAAAATGCATACCACAGAATAAGATAAAATACAAATAATTAAGGCAATTAGGTCAGAGGGAGAAATAAGATTGAATGAATAAGGTTAGGTTAGGGGACAGCAGGTTCATAAAAATCATATCGTAAAATCTGGAAAATTTTGGCCTGAAGCTGTCATCTTGCCTGCTTAGACATAAAGCAAATAAGAACATGACAGCATTGGTATGGGAGGCTCACGACATACAGTTTAGTCCAAGGTTGAGAGAGAAGTGTTTCTCCCAAGAGTAGTCCGAAAGAGGATACTGTTTAATATAGTAAACAATGGCCTTAACAATTTCCCTGTAGTAAATACTACCATGAAATACTTTGTGAAATTATTTTTAAAAATAATACCTCCTGATATGTTTTGCTGTTGGCCAATGACAGTGGTTCAGGGCAAGTTGCCTTATGGGACAAGATAAGGAACCCAGGTTTACAGCTTCCTGAACCTAGGATTCAATCCAATGATAGATCTAATGATAGCTATGGCTGGAGGGAGCCACATTTCTCTTGGGAAATCCTCCAGAAATAGAGTTCCATCGAGAAGCACATATGTTCCTTGTTGGGTACTTGAATTGCCATCAACTTGTTCATTTAGGGGCGGAGCCATGGGTGGGATTCAGAGGGTGGGGTCAGTCTGCTAGGATTTCTCTTGTTTTCTAGTAAAATGAGAACCCAAGGTATGATAGCGGGCTTTTTAAAAAAGATGATGATTTTTTGCAATTAAAGCCTTTTATTTTGAGATACTTTCCTTTTCGTAGGAAAGAATCTCATAGATACTAAATGATCATTCTCTTTTGAGATGATTTTAGTATAAGAGGGGAAGTTTACTGTATTTTGTTTTGGATTTTTCTACTCAGTCGAATTATATTTTGGAAAGACTTCATCCATGGGATCCAAAAATCTGGAGAACAGTGATTCTGACCTCCTCTCTGAAGGAGGTAGGGTCAGCATCCTTTTGGAGAGCACACAGAGCCAAGATAGGATGTACAGCTGTCTCCTTCCAGAGGAAAACAGTGCTGTCTCTGGGGAAGAATGGCTAATGATGCTAAGTAGAGTGGTCCATTATTTCAGCTTCTTGGATTTTGTTTAGTGTTTTCTGCTTTTGTGGCTGTGCAGGCATTAAGAAAGGCTGTGGTTTGGGGAAATCTCAGATTTGCATTGGAAAACCCTGGTTTTATTCCATTGTGTATTCGTACATGAAAAAAAAAATCATCACTCCATGTGTACTATGGTTTATTTCTTCATGTGCCCATTTTGTTACAAAGGAAAACAGGGTGGTGGTGAAGAAGAATCTAATCCCTATTTCTCAGGAAGATGATGTGTATGGAGTCTGAAATATCTCATTTGTTTAATTTCGACATCAAGCTGTGTTACCTGCACATTCGACACAAGACTGAATATAGAAATACGTTAACAGAAGAGAGCGGAAATAAAGATAGTGATGCATGTCTTTTCTCTGCAGTTATTACATATAAAAAGCAACAAGTATCTGACTGTCAACAAGAGATTACCCGCGTTACTGGAGAAGAACGCCATGCGAGTGTCTTTGGATGCTGCAGGAAACGAAGGGTCCTGGTTTTACATTCATCCCTTCTGGAAGCTGAGAAGTGAGGGTGACAATGTACGTAGACGTCAGCGTGAAGGGGGAAGAGTGGGCTCATGAAAGCAGTCTTACATTGGAAGGAAATCCAGAGAGTACAAACAAGGATCACTTGTAATCAATATATTATTTTTATGTTAACATCTTTACGAGGCTGAATGCATTTATTTGTAGTACAGAAGGTGATCAGAAATCATCAAATGACAAAATACAGATTAAGTTAAAATCGTCTTCTAGCTAGAGTTTGGGGTGAAAGAACTTAAGGAACCTTCGTATTGGCTGAGGCTTTTTTTGGTCCTGAATGGAAGGAGCATGTTTGTAAGGAAAAAGAGCTGTGTTTACCCAGTGACACCTGCCCGCCATGAACTAATAGAATAATACCAATATTCCATTTCCTGGCTCCATGACCAGCTTCTTACAGTCTATATGTTTTAATAGATGTTAACATAGAAGGAGCTATCAGTTTTTCATCTGCTTATTGATGACAGTTATATTTGTGCATAGTGTCATTTAAAATTATGTGAAATGGTTTTGTAGTATCGATAATTTGATGTTTTTGAGTGATAAATGAAACATTGGGAGGCAGTCTCTAGCATTTTTGGAGGTGCCTAATAAATCCCAGTTGACCCTGAACACAGAATAACTTCCATAGAAAGGACACTTTATAAATATTAGGCCAGGTGGAGATTTTAAAAATTAATGTTACATATTCAAAGTCAAAAGCTTCTTTTGACAATTTTCTGAGTCAGCTCTGATTACATTTTAAATGTTCTGAGTATTTCTTACCTGAGAAATGTCTTCTTTTTGTGGTGAATCTGTTTTTCCAGTGCATTTCAAAATCCACATTCAATTCCACAGGACGCACCCTCATGGTTTACATTGCTTAATAACTTATCTGGTGATATCTTCCTTAGGTAAGGTCTGGGAGAAGCATGGCATGCAAAAATGTAACGCATTTTTAGTCTTGTCTTGGAGTTCTTAAAATAAGTCTTATTTGTTTTTTTTGGCATCAATTGATATGCTGTTGGCATGATATTTCTTTTAAGTTAGTATGCGGTTAATTACAATCAACTCTCAGTTATTCAGCCACTGACTATGTAGTGTGTGAATGACTCACGCCTTTGATATCTTTCTTAAAATGCTTATTTTCCACTCTACCTTTCATTGACTAGTGTCCCAGTCTATAGGTGATCAATAAACATTAAACGTCAAAACGAACAAAACCTGTTCTCCAATTCAGAAGGAATGGATGAGTAATTTGGTATATTTGGGACTTTAGACTAACTGTGGATTTTACTAATTCACTCTGTTTATTCATTCTCACCTGTCCACCTTCCAGATCACTTTCCTGGGTCAATCGAGAGTTGAATGTAATGAACTGTGTCAAATAATTTGTTGCAGTAGAAAATGAAACAAAGCACCACTACTACTGTAGTTCTCCTTCTTGGTGAAAATGGAAACCGAATTGCTAAGTGTGGCATAGGAATTGTCTTTATCAAGTTGTGCTCCCTAGCGCATGGCTTAGACAACCTCCACATCATTTTTATTTTATTTTATTTTATTTTTTTGCTGAAATATCACACTATTGTTGCTTGTCACTGTGTAGATTTTGTGTGTCATTAATGTACCATGAAAACCTGAGCACCACAACCGTATATTGGCCACGTTCAGTGGTTGTGTCATAACCCTCCTTTTCTTTTATAGGTATAGGTAGCATTTTTCTAAAATATAAATCTACTGTATCTTGTGGAAGGCAGTTGCAAGTACTGTCACTTTGCAGGAAGTGGTTTATTGACTTTCTTTATGAACGTATTAGACTAAGAGGAAACTGCGGTGGTTAGAAGACTTTTAAATTATCATTTACCAGGAGCGATCAGTTATGATTTAAGTTATACATATTCAACAAGATGTTTTGTGATCTACATCAAGTTTAAGAATGAGGCATAGTCAAGAAAGGTTCCCATATTCTCAAAAACTAGTGGTTCCCACCACTTAGATGCACCTTTATAATATACATGAGAGGACACATTATATTTTCTAATCTGTCCTCTACCTAGAATGGACAGATGAATTCATGGATCCCTCAACTTTCAGCTGCATAGAGAGCCCTTGCTTGCTGTTGAACTTTTAGAAATTCGTTTGGAAAAACTATGAATGGGAGCATCAATATCTCGTTTTGATTTGTCTTCTCAAGATTGAGTTGTTAACTTTTAATTTTCAATTTTAATCTAAGAAGACAGATTCTGTATCTTGATAGTAGATCTTGAAAGTATGAAGAGGCTAGATATTTCTTTAAAACTCAACTTTTAAGAAAGATTCTTCCTGTGTAGCAAGTAGATTCTGCTATTTTAAACATATATACCTTGATTTTCTAGTGAGGTAGAGCTAGAATCCTGGTGTTTGATGCCTGTTGAGGTGTTCTTTACACAATACCAAGTGCCAATTTAAAAGGAGGTTATCTGCAAATGGCATTACATTGCTCTTTATTTTCAGTAAAATCCCAGCTTGAATCTTGCATGGCTGTTACATAGAATCAACAGAAATGCTTTTGGAATTATAGTTTTTTAAAAAAAAGACATTTGTGCACTGTGTGTGACTGTGATGGCTAATCCTAAAATATGACATAAAATAACTTCACCCTCAAACCCTGTCCCAATAGTCAGTGTTTCAGAAAGCAGCCAGTAGATCAAGTCTTAAGCTACAGTTTTCTGAGAATATTAGAAACTTTTGTATAACTAGGTGTAAATTTTCTGCAAATAAGGACTATTTCTCATACACATTTGCTTTCATCCTGTTCTTTTTATTTGATGTGATTGGCCTGTTGTTCAATTTTCTACAATTCTTTTTTTTTGAGACAGGGTCTTGCTTTCGTAGTTCAGGTTGGCCATGAGCTCAGCCTCAAACTCACAGCAATCCTTCTGCCTCTGTCTCCCGAGTGCTGGGATTAGAGGCATGAGCCACCACACCTGGCACTGTGGTATGTGGTTCTGATTGCTAGTGGGTGTGAGTCTCCATGCCCAGCATTGTTGTATGTAGTTACTGAGGATTGAACCTGGGCCCTTGCTTGCAAGGCAGGTGCTGGAACCACTGAGCTAAATCTCCAGCCCTTGTCTGCAAGTCTTACTTGTCTTGGTTAGTCAAGGTAGAAATTGTCAAGAACAAGATAGAGGGCCTGAAAATTAGTGAATTAATGTTACATTCTCCTTAAACTCTTGGAAGCTGTTTCACAGGCTTCAGAAAACATTTTGTCTATACCATTGCTGTCTGAAGACTATAGAAGAGTTTATGGGTGGAACTTTGAAGTAAATATGACATATGAAAAAGCAATAACACTTTGAGCAGTGAAGATAGGTCAAACAAAAGGTCCTGAGCGGGAAGGACATGCTAAAATATATCATGATGTTTAGTAGCGTATTGGTGAATATTTATGTGGTGCAGAAGAGAATGAAGTAGTAAATCAAAATCAGCTGTTTTTTAAGAAAAAGATTGGATAATCGATATAACACTGGCCAGATATGCTATCATGCGCCCCGGTAATGTATATTTTTGACCACTGCTTGGGGCTTTGCATGGCTGTGCAAGCTGGGAGTGTCTTGATGTCATAGGAAGTAACTTCAATAACATGTTTTTTATCCCCTGAAAAAGCTATTTGACATATGTAGTTAAATTACATATGTAATTTAATTTTAAGAGAGGTACCAATTTATAGTTCAAAGACAGATAACCATACAAAGTTGTGCAAAGTCTGTCTCTTACCCCTTTTGGTAGTGTTTCTTGATGAGTTTTCCTTGTTTGTGCAGAAAGAGCTTCTATGACATGTCTTTGCGAGTCATGGTGAGGAATAAGACTAGTCAGGTGAGGAAGAGACTAGTCCTGTAAACAGGAGATGCTGTTTCTATCAACTGATGGCTTTGCTTGACCCGTGGGCTTTAGGCTTCTCTGTCATATTTGAATCTCCAGGTACAGACTATGAAACAATAGCACACGTGACTGTAGATTCCTCTCTATCATCCATATGAAATTATGTGATAGCGTCTTGATGAAATTATGTCCCTTAAAACTTTGACTTAGGTCAAGTGCATGAAATTCTGAGTCTGACTCATTTTTCAACTGTGCCTCATATTAATCTTTTCGTATTTAATTGGTATGCAGTATGCATCAAGAAGGTTTTGTTTCCATTTCTGAGTTGGCGAGCCATTCTGTAGTTGAGAGCGTATAATATTGGAGAGGGGAAAGGGTATAGAGGGTGAGAAAGGGTAATAGGATTAAAAATGGTCAAGATAGGTTGAAAGCATGAGCCAGGTTCCAGAAACAAACCCGAGCCTTCTGTATGACTAACATGCTCTCATTTTTTAAAAGAGAAAGTTAGCAATGTAAATTGAGTGAAATAAGTAAATTAATACTAGAGTCTATCTATAACTATTGTTTTTTTTTTTTTTTTAGGTTTTTGGAGATAGGGTCTCGCTTTGTGGTTCAGGATGGCCCTGAGCTCAGCCTCAAACTCACATCACAATCCTCCTGCCTCTGCCTCCCGAGTGCTGGGATTACAGGCGTGAGCCACCACGCCCGGCACTGTGGTATGTGGTACTGGTTGCTGCTGGGTGTAGGTCTCCACGCCCAGTATTGTTATGTGGTTACCAGGGAATCGAACCTGGGTCCTTGCGTTTGCGAGACAGGCGCCGGAACCACTGAGCTAACTCCCCGGCCCTATAACTATTGTTTTTATGATCCCTTGGGAGCTGTATCATGTACTTCAAGAATTTTGCCTATATATACCTACTCTTTTACAGATATAAGACTTTGTAGGTGCTGTTTTGAAGTTAATATAGCATATGAATTAGCCCGAAGCCTACAGGCAGTTGTAGTAGAAAATAAATTTTAAACTAAACTAAAATTAAGCCATTCATGGGCCGGGGATTTAGCTCAGTGGTTCCGGCACCTGTCTTGCAAGTGCAAGGACCTGGGTTTGATCCCCAGTTAACCACATACAATACTGGGCGTGGAGACTCACACCCAGAAGCAATCAGCACCACATACCACAGTGCCGGGCGTGGTGGCTCACGCCTGTAATCCCAGCACTCAGGAGGCAGAGGCAGGAGGATTTCTGTGATGTGAGTTTGAGGCTGAGCTCAGGGCCAGCCTGAACCACAATGCGAGACCCTGTCTCAAAAAACAAAAACAAAAACAAACAAACAAATAAAAAAACAAATTAAGCTGCTCATTATGGTTGTTCAGAAAGGATAACTTTAATTCTCACAATCTACAAATAAAAATATTTTAAGGTAGAGTTGACACTGCTATACCATAAATAAAAATCAACCTTGACTTAGTTCTGGAGCACTTTTCCCAGAAGCAATTTTAGTTTGTGTTTAAAAAGAACTATCAGGTTTAAGGAGCCATGTTAATTTTGGATGTATAAGAGGAGAGGGAACCAGATGTCAAAGGCCCAAAAAGAAAACATACTTCCATAAACTCATTCCTTCTTATGTTCCTAAATCCAGATGGCATTAGAATGTCTGTTAAATTTCTGAGATTATGGGAAGATCACATTTGTCATTTACCTCTCACTGCAGAAATAACACAAATGTGTAAAATTTCCAGCTTGTCCTTGACCTGATTCTGAAATGTAGGTAGGTGGGTTTCGTTGTGGCGGACATATTTACTCTTTGTCGGCTGTGCTGGGGCCTAAGATATTATAGGAGGAAAAAAATAACTTAATTACTAACTTTAAGACAGTGACAGCTGAAATGCAAGATTGATGAAAGAAAGATCTGCCATAGCTTTATGAATCCAGACTGATAGGCAGTATCGGACATGATTACATGATCATTTATTAGAAGCTATTCTGCTTCCAGGAGAAAAGGAATTGAACTAAAATTTATGCAGAGGATAAAGGGACCAGGTTCAGGTTGATAAGAAAGACTCTTGTGCAGTTTTTTTTAACTTCTGTTGTAACAATACAGATCCATACAGTGTCTAGATTGCAGTTTATTTCTGATTCCCAGATTGTCGTCGGAGATAAAGTTGTTCTGATGCCGGTGAATGCAGGGCAGCCCTTACATGCCAGCAACATAGAACTTCTGGACAACCCAGGCTGCAAGGAGGTAGGTTCTGCAGGGAAGGATTTGGTGATGTTTCTCATTTGAGAGGAAAGGATAAAAAGGCCATTTGCTTCGTTTTCATGAGTATAGTCCTGGCGTTGTTAATATTCCTAAGCTACCTGTACATACTGATTAGCTGTGTTTGGTCCTTTGAAAATATTTCTTTTGAGGTCTACATACTTTATTGCCCAAGATCTCCCTTTTTCTTTTCTTTTACAAGCTGAAGTAATAATAATTTCTTGTATAGGAAAAAACCTGTTGTCTTATAACACCATTTCTTCATTAATAGGTGAATGCTGTTAATTGCAACACTAGCTGGAAAATCACTTTATTCATGAAATTTAGTTCCTATCGAGAGGATGTATTAAAAGGAGTAAGTATGTGTTATGTTGAATATTTCCTGGAAGAGATGGGAGGGGATTCTTCCTAAAATTCTAGATGTGAAGCTCATGTATTCATTAGTATTCTTAATTCACAATGTGGCCACATACCTTAATTTTGACTATTAACATTTTGCTGAGTTTCTCCTCCTAATATTTAAGATTTAATATGTGTAAATAATTATTTAAAGCCCAATAGCTAGCAGAAGGGCCCCAAAGGATCACCCCCAAAAAGATCGTCTTGCTTCTCATGTCTATTTATTTACATGGATTTTGGAAAGATAGTGTTTCCTGATGTATTTTTCCAGGGTGATGTTGTTAGACTGTTTCACGCAGAACAAGAAAAATTTCTGACTTGTGACGAGTATGAGAAAAAACAGCACATTTTCCTTCGTACAACTTTGCGTCAATCAGCAACTTCTGCTACCAGTTCTAAAGCACTCTGGGAAATAGAGGTATGTAGGGTTTTTTTGGCTTTTAATAAATCCTTAGACAAAAAGATAAAAGCTACTATATTGTTTGTTTTATTGTTATAGGAATTCTTTATAATACACTCATGGGGCTGAGGATGTGGCTCAGTGGCTACAGCACCTGCCTGGCCAGCGCCAGACCCTGAGTTTGATTCCCAGTACCAAAAAAAAAAAAAAAATCCATAACAAAAATTTTGGTCCACTGCCTTGTAATCTTTATCACTATGATATGTTGGCAAAGGTGCTACTTCCTACACCTGTCTGGAGTGTTTCTCATTCATTCTCTCTTCTCTCTTTTTTTCTCAGTCTCTCTTATACACACATACACACACAATCATACACACTTAATAAGGACACATATTATTTTACTTTAAAAAAGTCCTTTTCTGAAATGTCACTGAAGCTGACCAGACAACAGCCTCTAGAGGCCTGGAAGTTCAGAAGGATGAGGATGGCCACGATAAATGAAGATAAAAACCTGAATAGCATAGCCACTAAGAAGAACTGTGTTCATATCCCTTTCTTCGGGGGATCAATACCATTTCTACTGAAACCACGAGACTCAGAGTGAAGAGTCTGTTCACCCTTTAGAAAGTATTCACTGACTGTGGTAGTACAGTAGAGTAACGAAGAAAAGGTAAAATGCAGATTTTTTAAAGGACCTTTGATAGCAGTGGAGGAGGCAACATGTAGAGCCCCGGGGTGATGAATCTCATCTTGACCGAATGGACACTTCAGCATGTCACAGTGGTCTCCAGCCATTTCAAATCCAGCACCTACCTCCTTTGAAAGCATATGTTTTATAAGATATCCCTTAATACCCTAAAATGCAATAGAAGAGTTATCATTAGTGAAAATGAATATAATGCTCAAATTCTAGTAGATAAAAGAGGTTAAATGAAACTGTTCTTAAATAATATATATTTCTACATGTAAGTGACCTCTTGGAAGATGTAATATTTCTGTCTGCCTGTATAAATCCACTTATACCTGGATTAGAGAGAAGTGGCAGAAGGTCAGAAGGCATTTCACACAAGTACAGGAAAAAGAGCAGAGATGTTGTGAGACTTGAGAAATAACTGGTAGGTAGAGTAATAATACAACAAACTTACTTGTCCACAGCAGGAGCAAAATAAGTCTATCAGCAAAGTAAGCTGTAACAGGACAAATTATAGACTCCTGAAACAGAAAATGAGGAAGAATTACATTTATGTAAATGAACTGAGTCTTGTGTATAAATGTAACTAACACCAAAAGAATGTTGGGAGTTGTGACATGATTTAGAGCAGAGATAAAAAGATATGATAAAACATATCTTTTATCTCGAAATCCCATTGCCTGTTGAGGCGTATTTTCAGCTTGGCATTTGGGAGGACTTTCAAAGTCATGTCCATCAATAGGAAACAACATTGGGAAGATCTGGAAGAAGTGCTTCCATCCAAGCCAGGAAGTGAGGCTGATGCATTTCCCAGAAGGGCTCCTCACTCACCAGAATGAGGCTGACAAATTATAGCCAGTTCCCCACATAAATACATGCTATCACACTGGAATTTCTTATCATTGTACTGAAAAAATTAAATCAAGATATCCATAATGTGAGATATTATAAAACATTTAATTTACAAAATAGAGTGAGTTTCCTGCCTTCTTAATATTTGGTTTCAAGTCTGCTGAAAGGCATTTGGGACCTTCTGTCATGTATTTCGTTGAATAGCTTTTGCTGTAAGTTTCCTCTGCACGGAAACCATTTCCATCAAATGTGTTGTGGGAAATTCTGTAACACACCGAACAGTCAGGATGAAGAGAAAGTTGTCGAATAGTTTTGAGATATTATGTTTAGCTCTCCATAGAGAATTCCTTAAAAGATTGGATCTTTCATTAACTGTATGGAAAAATGTGATAGTGTGATTATGCAAGAAAATATTACCTGTGTATGCTCGTGACAGGTTTATTGCTACAGCAGACTTGAAGGATGCAGACTGCAGGACATTTCCTCATTGTATGCTTCATTGGGGAGCTTAAGCATCTCGTTAAATCAGCCTGAGGATCAGGCATTTCATGCAGAGAGATATTTAACATAGGAAATTGGGTTTGGCATTATTGAAAGGGCTGGAGGAAGAAACAGGGTGGGGAACACATGATCTTATTAAAAGTCCAGTGTAACAGGAAGCTCCCATAGGCCTCTCTGAGCCTGCACACCCCTCCTCACTGTCCCAGCCATGTTGTGGCCTTGTCGTGTGCAGGAGCCTACACTGTCAACAGCTGTCGCTCTTCTTCGCACTCAAGGGGAACCTCTTTCCCACCTCCCTTTATTTTTCACAGTTGCTGGAGATGCCCTGGACATCACTGGCTAAGGATTCAGCCCCTTGCTACAGATATGCATATGAGGATGGTCCTTTGGGTTGCCCATAAAATCTCCTTGCTGGACTTGCCTGTGAATGCTAGGATAAACATTCTCTTGGTTATTTCTCATTAAATGCCCACAGCATCTTTCCAGAATGATGACAAATGAAAACACTCCCTCTTCCACAGTTCCAGAAAATCCCCTAAGGATCTGTGCTGCCAGGGCTAGAGACGTGTGTATAGGTGGAGCTCTGACTTGGATCCATGTTCTTTGTTTCTTTGTACCCCTAGCAATGGCATATAAAATGTAGTTGTATAATAGATTCTCAAAAGTATTTCTGTCTTTTCCCAAGGAGTAAAACTTCAAAGTTGATGCAATCACAATAGCTGGGTTGATTAGCCAAGACTTTGCAAAAGAAGTTTGATTTGAGAACTAATCCTTAAAGGATGGGTATGGTTTTAGTCCTAGGATGTCTAAGATTTTTTTTTTTTATAGGTTTTTTGAGACAGGGTCTCGCTTTGTGGTTCAGGCTGGCCCTGAGCTCAGCCTCAAACTTACATCCCAATCCTCCTGCCTCTGCCTCCCGAGTGCTGGGATTACAGGCGTGAGCCACCACGCCCGGCACTGTGGTATGTGGTACTGGTTGCTGCTGCCCAGTATTGTTATGTGGTTACCGGGGAATCGAACCCGGGTCCTTGCGCTTGCAAGACAGGCGCCGGAACCACTGAGCTAACTCCCCGGCCCTGTCTAAGATTTTTTACACTTTGAAATTTGTAAGTGTTACTTTATTTGAATTATGGAAATAGTGAAAGATACAGAAGCTGGAGTCTGCTGGAGGCATTAGAAAGTTCCACACGTTGGCACACAGAAAAGGAGCCTGTAGAGCGACCCCAAGGATGGTCACTACTAACCTACAGAAGGCCCTCTGTGGACGGAGACTTCTGAGGAATATCCTTGCTGTCTGCTGTGCCTTTTATCTTCATACAGTATGTGAATAAACCACATTTTGTACGTGAATCAACAAGGCAGGAAAGTATTAAATCACTATGATTGTACCACAGTCAAATACCACTCAAATCCTGAGCTCCTCTCGTGGGCCACACTCTCAGCCATCCACTGCTACTTCACACCTTTCCTCTATTGCTTTCATCCCCAGGACTCCTGAGGCTCAGCACCCAAGGCAAGGACAGGTACTAAAGGTACAAAGCATACATGGAAAAGGGCCAGGATGAGGATAATTCAGACACCTGCTGGCCTGAACAATTGGGCTTCTTCTACCCACGGCTCTCTCTTCCAATCTCTGTGTGGCTGTATCATTGTCTTCTCATGCCGGAGAGCCTGTGCCGTCTCGGAGTGGCCCATGCGGGTTGCCGTATCTATAGCAGCCTTTTCTAGTGATTCCATCATGCCCTCTGCTTGTCTCCTTTCTGGCATTTTTCAAGTCTTATTTATTTACTGGTTAATCCTCAATTCTCCATTAGAATGAAAACTGCAGCCATTGCCATGTGCCTGTTGTCTTGAATAGTACCTGGTTGTTTTAACATTCTGTGGGATGAATATTTGAATAACAAATGGGAGAGAGGGAGAGCCCACAGAATTTCCACCTTTGGCTTTGGAGAGATGTCTTTTGGATTTAGGCAGTATTTGCAGAGGTCAGGCCTGAGCATCATGCACGCCTTGTATGATAGTAACTGTTACAACATGTCTCCTGCTCACTTAGGGAGAATTTTGCTTTTCTGGCTCACTGTGCTCTTCAGACATGCATTAGGGTTGACAGGTCACCCATAATAGGAAGGTGCATCATGTAATCTCTTGGCCTTTACTTGCTGGGATGTGGATGCCATCTTGTCATGATTGTTGTTTCTCTCTTTGTAGGTGGTTCATCATGACCCATGCCGTGGGGGTGCGGGACAGTGGAACAGCTTGTTCAGATTCAAACACCTCGCGACTGGGAACTATTTGGCTGCAGAGGTAAGACATGTGACATAGTACTGTGATGTCTGTGCCTCTGAGTCAGAGAAGTAGGCACCTGCTTTTTCCATCATGCAGCGTATTTGCACATATGGTGGTTATGTCAATTTAATTATTGTCTCTTATGGTCTGGCTTGGGATTTTAAATTTTGAAAGGGAGTTATTAGGCAAACTAAATTAAAAGAAAACAATGGCAGCAAGGAAAATGATTGATGATACAGTCAGCCTGAATGAGGATATGTCCACGTATGAGATATGGTCTGAATTACTGTTTCCTGTTGGGTTCAGAATGTCTGCCGTGTTAGAGATATGGCCAGTTTGTCGTTGATATGTGTATTCCAGAAGGTATAAGATCTATATTTGGTGGTTACTGTTTTTTTAGCAGGTGGCTTTTATTGTTTGAATCAGTGCAGAGGAGAGGGTTTATTTCTGAGACACCAAAGTATTCCAAGATTGTCAGTAGAAATGGTAAGAACACTTTAAGAACTTTTCCTCCTCCACTAAAGGCATATTGACAACCAAATGTCAAGGCTGGGTAGCAATAACACCAACAAATAGTTTATAGTTTGGTTCTTTATTTAAAAAATAATTTTAAAACTTATTTGTCAGATGTGAAAATATCCCATTTCTTCTGCTCTTTTCCACTTTTTTTTTGTTTGTTTGGATTTCTCTTGGGATTGAAAACAAGAATTTGCCCTTAGGAGTGTTACTGTTACTCATCTAACTTTGGTTTAGGATGATAGGAAGAGTAAGGCAGGAAGCAGGTCTAGAGGAAGGATGAGGGAAAAGTACGGGACACAGGCGGGTCTTCCATGTTCCACACTAGCAGCCAACCACGTTCACTTCTCCTTCACATCGATCTTTGTTGCCCTTCCCATCTGGCTCATTGTCTGTCTGTGCGGTTTTGTCCATGAAACAGTCTGGTATATTTGGAGGGCCTTTTCTTTGGCCTTTAATTCTTTAGATAATGTCTCTTTTTTAAATTGTGAGATGAGAGAGAATTAAGCATGACATACATATCGGAAAACTGAGAACTAAGAATCGTGTATCAATTTTAAGTAGAGCAGTGTATGATGGTACATTTTAGGGATCGTACCTGCTGAGTGCACTTTCTAAAGCCAGCGATTCTGTTTCTATCCTTGTGCCTCCAGCACCTAGAACAGCACCTGATACACAGAAAACATTTGATAGATATTCCGTGAGGGAATAAAGACATATAGAGAAGCTGGTCCGGCTGCTATCAGAGTAGAGGATGAGAGGAGGGAGGTTTTCGGGAAGCATTTGGAGCCATACTGGGGCCAATTAATCTTTCTAAGCTCTACTTTTCTCCCTCGGAAAAAGGATAATCAAGTATTTAGTTAATTCTCTTTAATTCATTAAGAGATTTAAATAAGGTTAAGCGCTTAGCACAATGTGCGGCTTTAGGTGGGCACCCAGGAAGTGCTTGATTAATTTTAGTACCGGATAAACAGAAGTGTTCTTACTTAATAAAGTAAGAACATTGTGAAAAATGTCTTTGCAATTTAAGGGCTCCTTGTGTCTTAAGTATTTTCCTGCTATCCTTTTGAAAAGTAACCCTTGGAGGCAAAAATAGGCACTATGATAATTTTATCCAAAGTAAACCTCGCTAGATGTTCTATACGAAAAATAAATTATCATTAAAATCCTCTTGTATCTCATGTTATGAGTCTTTTCCCTAATTCACTTTTCTGTTAATATAATTTTTTTTTTTTGGAGATAAGATCTCACTTTATAGTTCAGCTTGGCCCTGAGCTCCCTGTGTAGCCCAGGCAAGCCTCAAACTCATAGCAGTCCTCCTGGCTCTGCCTCCCGAGTACTGGGATTGCAGATGTGAGCAACCACGCCCGGCATTGTGGTACTGATTGCTGGTGGACATGAGTCACCATGTCTGGCATTGTTGTATGTGGTTACTGGGGATTGAACTTGGGATCTTGCACTTGCAAGGTAGGTGCTGGAATCACTGAGCTAAATCTCCGACCCTCTTAATAGCACTTTTAGCTATTGACATTCTATGGGAAACTCACATGATGCACACGTTGCTAAGTTCAGTAATGAAAACTGATATCATCTGATGTAGCCCCATGATTTGATTATCAAGAATTAAATTGTTCATCACCTTTCTGAAGGTGCAAGGTCTTAATAGATGAACGAGTTTTAAAAAATTTAAAAATAGGAAACTATTCATTTTTATTTTATTTGTTAGAAAGAATTGGAAAAACTGGCTGGGGCTGTAGCTCAGTGGCATAGCATCTGCCTGGCAAGAGTGAGATTCTGATTTCGATCCTTGGTACCAATTCAAACAAAAATCTATTTTCATTCTGTCTCTAGAGAACACAGAATACAGCTTTAAGTGCCAGTTGCTATTTTGTCCACTAGCGAGTCTGGTATATTTGTGAAAGGGTGTAGTCTGATATATGAATTCTTTAGATAACATCTTTTTATGAGGGGAAAGAAGGAGTTAGGCATTAAATACATATGTGAAAATCTTTAAGTTGTATAACAGAATAGGTGAGTCTGTGTAGTATCCCAACATCAAAACAGAAATCAGAGGTTCAGATACCGGGATTTTATGTTTCCTGTGCTAGTTAGGTTCAGACATGGCTCTGGCTCGTCCGTCTCCCGGGGTGTTCCAGCTGCATTTTGCTCTGAGCAGTGGCCACCCAGTCAGGGCTTGCACAGGAAGGAAACGCTGCCATCATCAAAGAGAAGGTTCTAGTGAAGGCCGCTGCTCCAGCGTCTTTGTGAAGAAGGAGAAGAGATGAGAGCTCCAAGTGGGACGAGAGAGAAGAGGAGAGAGACAGATGATGATACCTTTGAAGAACTTTGAGAGTTTAGACCAAGGGATGGCGTTGGTCATGCCGAGGAGGGCAAGGAGACAGGAATAGTGTCACAGTGCAAAACTGAGGGGGCAGCTGAAGGAGTAGAAGGACGTCAGCTTTGGAGAGCTAGTGATGTCCCTCACCAGTTTGGAGAAAATGAGAAGTGAAGAATGGTGGAGGGAAACGATCCGTTCCGCTGTGAGGACGTTTCATTGGAGGTGCTCATGAAACGTCCAGGGGAGGAGGTCTGATTGCCGAGGGCTCGTAACTTCTAGAAATGCGGGGACTGACCAAGGCTGATGAAGTAGATTTGGGTCTTTTCAGCATAGAGGAGAACATCAGGAAGTGTGAGGAAGTGGTGAGATGTTTGGAGGTAGCACCCCAAAGGACATCGTCTTTTAGAGGAGGACAAGAAGACAATGGGTCTGAGAAGCCAGGAAAGCAGCTGGAAGATGGACCGGAGAGAAGATATGCCGAGCAAAGGAAGGAAAAGTTTCAAAAATGAGGAGAGAAGCACAGCAGAAGTTAGAGGGAAATGATGAGTTCTAATGGGTTATATTTAAATAAAGAATACATTTTAAAAATACCGGCCATGAATGCACTTTGTGCAGTGAAAGGAGGTGGCGGTGGAAGAGCAGGAGTGCGAGGTAGTAGGCCTTCTCATGGATTTTCCACCCATACCAGACATATTTATTATTTAAAACATTACTTAATGTGCTTGCAGCATTCCCAGTAAATTGGATTATGCAATTCGCGAATCACCTTGGAGTTTATGGATATTTATATTGGCTAGTAGGGCAAAGAGAGCCTAGGATAGTGGAAAAATAGATTTGCAATCTATCTGTTTTTGGGCAATTATTTGCTCTCTCTGGACCCCAGTTCTTTTGTGTGTAAAAGAGGTGATGATAGATGTTATATGGGATTACTCTGGAATTAATAAAGACAGAGAATATAGAGCACTGTGTACATAACAGGCTTTTAATAAATGTTCCATCCTTTTACTTTGTGGAGAGGGAGAGAAAATGGAAAGGAGTCTGTCACTGTCATGGCTGTCAAGAACTCATCTGTCAGATGACTTGAAGGGAGGAGTATTTAGGGACAGTTTAGGGATCAGTGAGTATTTAGGGATCAGTTTATTGGAAATGAGCACCCAGTGTGCTTTGACATAGGGAGTGTTACCTCGTGAAGACATTACAAATCCAGACCGGGAATAAATTCAGTGGTTCTGGCGCCTGTCTTGCAAGCGCAAGGGCCTGGGTTTGATCCTGGGTAACCACATACCATACTGGGCGTGGAGACTCACGCCCAGCAGCAGCCAGTACTGCATACCACAGTGCCGGGCGTGGTGGCTCACACCTGTAATCCCAGCACTCGGGAGGCAGAGGCAGGAGGATTGCTGTGATGTAAGTTTGAGGCTGAGCTCAGGGCCAGCCTGAACTAGCGAGACCCTGTCAACAACAAAAAAAGACATTATAAATCCTTCCACAGTTCACATGTCAGGCCTGACACACAAGGTAGTCACTGACATCAAGTAGACATATTGGATAAGCTTCTCATAAATGATGTGATATAGACTCGATATACTGCGTGCTGATTTAGGAAAGCAACTGAAAAGACTATTAACCTCTTTTATTATTAGAATGTTTTAACATTCATTTTTTTAATAAGGTCCTTTGATAAATGTTTTTATAATTAGCAATCACCCTTATCAGATCACTGTATATTTTGTAAATGTATTAAAATATTACAGTGTATCTCACAAATACACCATCACTTGTCAAGCAGATGCCGGAACCACTGAGCTAAATCCCCGGCCCTCCATAGTTACTTGTCAATTAAAAATAAACTGCATCTATCTCAAGAGAAGAAATGGAAATTCTTTTAGATAACTTGAAATTGTTTCCTCTTATTTATAAATTCAAATTAAGCAAGCCCTATTGGACCACAATTTGTGGTCTTGTAATATATTTAGAATTCACTGAGAATTTCCAAATTGTTAAAATTTTTGATTCTAAAAATGAGAATTAAGTTGCGTATTACATTGGTACAAATTCCCATTGTGGAATGCAATTATGATGTGTATATGTAATGTACCAATAAAGATTTCAATAAAAAAATTTTTTTGATTCTAAGTAATACCACAGTTACGGTCTATAAATCCGTTGAGATAGTTCAGAAATTCCTCATTTAGGGAAGAATGCTTACATGGTTTCTTTGGATTTATTACAATTTGCAGTTATATATGAATTTGTTCACTTTATATTGCCATTTTAAAATTAGCTAGTTTATTTATTTGTAGATAGGCAAAGCTTCCACCAGATGGCAGTAAACACTTATTTCCTAACTATTCAATAACTTTGGTTTTAATTAGTTAAAATTTAGTAGTCAAGTATCTGTATAATAATGTAGAATTATGAATATTAGAGTTATACTTTTTAAATACCTTTATGTTTAGTTCTTTAGTATAGGGCAAGGATCTGCTTTGTATGTAGATATAGACTAGATTAATATATACTGGGACCTATACACGTGTATAGAAATATTCTGTATCAAACAGATAAGTTGTGCCTGGCACACATTTAAGATTATTTTTTCCTTTCTCTCTTTTTTAGACTTATCAATCAGAATAATACATTGACTGTGAAATGCTAATTGCTAGAAAGAGGAACACACATATATGGTATTTAAAAATATACATGTGATGATTTTGTGACTTTAATGATTCTTATACATAAAATTATGTAAAATGTATTTCTATGTAAAAAGCAGTTTTTTTTACAATCTTGCATGTAATCACTCATATTTGAATTGAAAATAAAATTGATCTAGGGCCGGGGAGTTAGCTCAGTGATTCCGGCGCCTGTCTC
>PVIR01014743.1:22735-39589 GCA_004026965.1 Petromus typicus
CTGGGTGTGGAGACCCACACCCAGCAGCAACCAGTACCACATACCACAGTGCCGGGCGTGGTGGCTCATGCCTGTAATCCCAGCACTCGGGAGGCAGAGGCAGGAGGATTGTGATGTGAGTTTGAGGCTGAGCTCAGGGCCAGCCTGAACCACAAAGTGAGACCCTGTCTCCAAAAACCTAAAAAAAAAAAAAAAAAAAAAAAAAAAAATTGATCTAGTAGAAAGTTGAATGATGATTCCAGATGCTGGGAGGCTTTGGGAAGGGAGAGATTGGGAAAGGGTAGAGAGGTAGTAGTAGTGCTGTTATTATAGTTAAGATAGCAGTGAGAGGTTGGGATTGTTATTACACAGCAAGGTAACTACTGGTAACATTGTTACCGATAGTTACTCTGGACACGTTACTGTGCTAGAGATTTCCAAAGGCTAGAGGAAAAGATTTTGCAAGTTTTACTATAAAGAAATGATAAGTATTTGAAGAGGTGTATTTAACTGACTAAACATTACATAACATATGCATGTACAGTTGTCATGTCTTTATGTATCAGTTAAGAATAAATTGCACTAAAAGAAATAAACATGTATTCTGGACTCACCATGCTGTCAGAAGGATGTAGACGTCTTTCATTTGATTGTGCTACACATATGATTTCACTGTTGAAATGTTTAGCATATTACTCTCTCTTTGTCAGTTTGCACTGTATAGTTCCTTTCTATTCTCTTTGGCCATTTAATTGAAGACTCTTCAAATAATAGTCGATCTTTAAATTCGCTCTTTGTCACCCTTTCCTATAGCTTTGGTCCATGAATGTGATCTTGACCCATTGCTGTATAGATATAATATTTTTAGTTTTCCTCCAAAATGGTGATTTTTTTTTCATAATGCAAATCTTGACATTTAGTTATAGTTTTGTTTTTTTTTTCTCATTTTACGGATGAGGGCACGGAGTTCCATGGGAGTTGGGTGAACTTTCCTGAGGCCCATGATATTTCCTTTTAGAGCAGTCTGGAGTCCTCCTATCCAGTCATACTGGTTTAAACTGGGTGATTTTCTCAGTCCACCCATACTCAGAGTAATCGAAAAGTACAGAGAATGTTTAAATTTAACAGTGTTTATTCCAGTAAAAGACATATTACCATTGGTCCCCCTCAAAATATTCCTCATTTTTGAATATACTTTCCTCATTATTATTTGTACTTGCTGAAGCAGTTCTGGAATACTCCTTCATGTCTGTAGTTGCACTGTCATCACTATCGCAATATCCTGGATAGATTCAAAATGTTTACTTTTCACTGTTGTTCTGACTTTGGAGGCAAGCCAGGAGCTGCATGACACCTGATTCCCAGATCTGGTAAATGCCGTAGATGATGACATACCTTCAGGTGTTTATGTGGAAATTATAGGAAGCGCTCTCCATACTTTTGATCACACCTTGTAAAGACACTCATGAAAGAAAACTTCAGACCTGCTTCAGAAAGTGGTAAGAGGGATGAAACAACTGAATTTGAACCGAAGGGGAACATTTTAATGAGAATTAATGGCAGTGCATCTTGTACTGTAACTTAAATTTAAGTATTTAAAATTTCACAGTCTATTTTGATCACCTTGATACAGCCTGGCAGTCATATTCAACACGCTTTTCCCCGCTTTGCCTTCTTTTAAATGATATAATAAAAATCTAAAAGATAAAGTAGTGTTACTTGTATATATTATATATTTTTCTGTGTCTCAAGATAACTCTTCTTTACTAAAAAAATGAGTGTAGGGGGGGAGATAAACAAAGACAGGTGAGCTTTGGGTTTCAGGTTGGACGTGTCTAGAAAGGCCCCCGGGGTGGGGCCAGTTTCCCAAATGCCTTGGATCTTGGATCTGAGCGCTGTGTTTTGCACATTGAAAACATTCCCTCAGTGGCATCTCTGGGTGTTTTCTACACCAGTCCTCGTTCCTTGCCTTGCTGGCGTCCTCTCCTCATTACTTCCTGTTTCTTTTCTCACTCCCTCTTTTCCTTTCTGCCGGTTAAAATTCTACCTATCCTTCCAGGTTTATCTCCAGCGCTGCTCTCCATGAATAATTCTTGAATAAATTAGCCTGCCCCGGATCCCTCCTTCCTCTGACCTATATTATGTATAAATTATTCATCCCTGCCTTGTATATCTGGTCACATCCTATTTTGTATGATAGCGAGCTGTTTATGTCTTACTTTCCCATCCAGAGCATAAGGTCTTGTGGCCAGGGAACAAATTCTCTTTGTCTTTGCTGAAATACCATATGCCACAATGCTTTGCCCATTAGAGACGCTCTATTAATATTTATTGAATAAATGATTGAACAGCATATTACTTCTCTCAATGGCAGATGTATAATTTATTTTTTTAACATACAGAAATAATTCTTTTAAAGTCTTATAAGATGGAAGAACTTACTTATGACCGCATCTTTTCTCTTTTAAAAATTATTATTTTCTTTTTAGCTTTAGTCAGCTAGAGTAGCAAAACATCAGTATAAAATTTATACTTACTAAATCTTTAATAGTTAATGTTGGAGAATTTATAGAGCCACAGTTTTATTGAGGGTGGCTTTTCTTCTTCTTCTTCTTTTTTTTTTTTTTTTAGGTTTTTTTTGAGACAGGGTCTCACTTTGTGGTTCAGGCTGGCCCTGAGCTCAGCCTCCAACTCACATCACAGCAATCCTCCTGCCTCTGTCTCCCAAGTGCTGGGATTACAGGCGTGAGCCACCACGCCCGGCATTGTGGTGTGTGGGTACTGGTTGCTGCTGGGTGTGAGTCTCTACACTATGTGGTTACCAGGGATCGAACCCGGGTCCTTGCACTTGCAAGACAGGCACCAGAACCACTGAGCTAACTCCCCGGCCCGGCTTTTCTTCTTCTTTTCCTTCCTCTTCTTTCTCCTCATCCTCATTATGACTATCATTACTGTTTCCGTTTTACTGAAGTAATCATTCTGTGTTGACTATTTAAAAAAAAGTTGCAGACTGGGAGATATACACGAGATAAAAACCAGCCTGTTAGTACCATCTTCAGTCTTGCTGCCAAAGACGTAAATATGTGCAATTGAGTGACCTGGACTTGGGATTCAAGCATACATTTTTTTTTCCGTCATTTTACAGATGAGTTCTGTGGTGCTTAGGTGACCTTTCCCAAAGCCCAGGATATTTCCTGCTACAGCTTGTGGAATCAGCCACTGGGTCATGCCAGCCTGCCCTGGGGGGCCCTGACCCGGTGACTTATGTAAAGACTGAGTTTAAGAAGGTGATATTTTCTGTGGGATGGACTTTGACCTACCCTTCAGGGGCATAAACCCTTTTGTGTTTGACTTGGGTATGTTAATTACTGTTGCTGTGGACATTTTAGGTATAGATAAGCTATTGTTTCCAGTATGAGTTTACTTTATCATATTGGAAATCAACTATTATATATTAAATGGAGATTTTGACCCTATTTTATATCTTTGGTTTAAACATGTAAATCTTTTAGATATACTTTTTATAAAATTAAAATTTTAGTTTTTTTTTTTTTTTTAATTTGAGAGACAAGTTGGAATTTTTCAGGCTGAAAATAAATTTTTTTTTTTTTTTTAGGTTTTTTGAGACAGCGTCTCACTTTTGTGGTTCAGGGTGGCCCTGAGCTCAGCCTCAAACTCACATCACAGCAATCCTCCTGCCTCTGCCTCCCGAGTGCTGGGATTACAGGTGTGAGCCACCATGCCCGGCACTGTGTATGTGGTACTGGTTGCTGCTGGGTGTGAGTCTCCACACCCGGTATTGTTATGTGGTTACCGGGGATCGAGCCTGGGTCCTTGCGCTTGCAAGACAGGCGCTGGAACCACTGAGCTAAATCCCCAGCCTGAAAATAAAATTTTAAAAACTACCCATATGCTTGGCTCAAATAGGTGAATGACCTCTCTGACCTCTCTGGGCTGTATGCTGGAATTTTTCATTACTTTCAGGTAAAAATGTGTTTTCAGGAGTTGATTAATCAGTAGAGAGGAGGTAAATTAACTCACTCTCTGGCCCTCTACCTTTCACCTTTGGATTTTGAAGGCAAGATGAATAATTCTGTGACTTATACCCCACAAAGAGGTCAGGAGTCTGAGTCTCCGGAGAGAGGTAAAGGAGCCAGAGCTACACCACCGCTGTCAGCACTGACAGGCAGCTGGCCTCCCTTTCCTCCTTGCACATCTGCAGAAAACACCAGAAAGGCAGCTGCTTCCGGTTGAGTGCTCCTTTCAGTCCTGCCTTTCCCCCCACCCCACTTCTGTCTAATTTGTCCACCATAGTTGAGGTCCATTCTCGTATTTCTTATAAGTGGGCCTCCTACAGAACCTTGTTTCTTGTGCCTGGCGTCTTCTACTTCATTGCTTCTGAAGTTTGTCCTTGTGTTTTTATTAAACAGCTATTATTCTTTATTTGGGGCACTTTTTATGTTGATCACATGTGTGTGCTGTACATAAGATTACATGCATTGTGGGAGGTTGGTATGTGGACAGCCCCCTTCTTGCGGGGTGGCTCAGGGGCTCAGCGTGTCTAGTGCTGAGTGCTCCATCGTTTGAATAGAGATCATTCTCCTGTCATATAATATACATTTTGATCTGAGCCTAAAGCCTCCTCTGAGTTACGCCCCTAGTTCTGTTTTGACTTTTTTCCAGTTTATGGCTGTTTAGTGAATGTGTCCGCCTCATAGTTGGTTCTTGTCCCGAGATAGGGTGAGCTCTGTATGCACAGTTCTAGAAAGCTGTACTTTCCAGGGTCTCTGGTTACTGCGTGGGTTCTTATCTCAGCCCCACCTGACAGGCCCTTCTCTGCTCCCTGTGACTGTTTTCTTCTTCCTGATTTTCATTTCTATCTACTTGTCCCCTGCACTGAGGGACAAGCCTCTTTTCCCCTGAGTCACTCCATTTCTATGGTATCAGCAGTGCCCTTATTGCTGCCCATGTTGACTTTGCTTCTGTATTTATGTGTTCATTTTTATTGAAATCCTCCTCAAATTCTATAGTATAATTCTTTATTTTCTATTTTTTTATAATATATTACCCTTTTGGATAATTTAACACAAATTGATGTTATTTTGTGCTTTTCCTTGTCACATTTACTTATATTTTCTTGAGTATGCCAGGTCATATCTTCAAATTTTATTTTCTATTGTACTATAGGAAATACTCAGGAAGAATCCCAGAACAAAATTTCCTGTTTCTGACATACTTTTTCATCGGTCCTCATTTATTTATTTTTCTCTTTTTACCTCCTTGTTTTCCTTCCTTCCCTTTTTTTTGTCTTGCTTTTTTGGAGGCAGAGTCTCTAGGTAGTTCAGATTGACCTTGAACTCACTGTGTAACCCAGGCTGGCCTTGAACTCACAGCAATCCTCCTGCCTCAGCCTCTCAAGTGCTGGCATTAATGGCATGCGCCTCCGTGCCTGGCCTTTCCTTTCACTTGTCCTTTCTGTCTTCCTGCCTTTTTTCTTTCTCATCTTCAGATATGAGTTAAGTGGATTGTCCTTGTGTTTCATTTTTAAATTCCATTGCACAACAATGCAGCCTTCTTCCCATTTCTTTAGCTGCAAGGCTGACGGTGGGAGCATTTCCAGAAGTCTTCCCCTCTTTGCGGCAGTTGCTGTGAGCACCAGAGTTCTCCTGCCTGCTGCCATTTCTACATCATCACTCCGCGTCTTTCCAGCACAAGGCGCCCGTGCTTCTCAGAAAGCACCCTGCAGACATCTGCCCCTGGCTTCCTGCCCACCCACCTTCCGAGCACTGTAGCATTTGCCTGGTCCTGAGAAGACAGGCAGGCCATGGCATGCAGAGGAATTGGTCTGCGAAACCGTTTCCTGCTGAATCTAATGCCGCTTGTCACCCAGAGAAGCCTTTCTGTTCATTACTTTGTTCTGGGGATTGAACCCAGGGCCTTCACACTGAACCTCCCACACCCTACATTCTTTTTCCTTTCTTTTTAAATTTCAAGACAGAGTCGCTTCATTCCTAAGTTGTCCCAGCTCGGCTGGAACTTGGATTCTCCTGCTTTAGTCTCTCAGGGTACAGGTGTGCACCACTGTGGCTGGCTCTGTGTAGCTGCTGGTTGGGTCGATTCTCCAGGTCTCTGAATTGGCAGACAGCTAGTCCACGGCAGGTTTCTGTGTCTTTCTGTGTCTTTTTGTACCTGTGTCTTGGTGGATGCCACCAGATCAAAGCCGGACGATTACCAGACTCCTCAGAACAACCTGCTTCATAATTAGTATTGATTTATGGAAGATTTGAATTCGAGGTTCTTTTTCAGTGTGTGTTCTCAGTGAGACTGAGAGTTTTTCTTTGGCTCTGCCTTAGTACCTTCATTCATATTTTGTGAGAGTGACAACTAGAACTTTTAGGGTGGGAAGTAGGAGTGGTGTCTGACTGACTAGACAGTACTTGGGTTACAGTCAGCATATCAGAACGCATTGAAAGTGCCCCCCCATCTGTGCCAGCACAGGCAATGACACGCGTTGCTCTTGGTTGGTTTCAGCATTCTCTGTGTAACACTGGCATAGCTCATGTACAACTCCTTTTCCACTCTGTCTTCCTTGTGATGTGGCATGTGTGCAATGGAAGACGGCTGGGCTCACCACCCTGCCACCCATGCAGACTTGAGCATGATTTAGAATCACTGTTGACGTTTTCCCTTGACCCATTTTTATTATTTTTTCACTGGGTGGCTATGTTATTGGATAATGGCAGTTTCTGTGGCACACCAAATGGTGAACACTCTAAAACGTTTCCTCAGAAATTGAGATTCATTTCTCACACGTTCAGGATGTCAGCAGTTCTGCTATAAACCACAGCCATAAAGTTTGTATTTTAGCTTCTGTCCATGCAACTGGGTTTTGGCGGTATGTTTTAAATTGTTAACTTACGAATTTTTTCTTTAGCTTTTTAGGTATTAAATTTAGTTAAGCATAATGAACTAAATTAAAGATCACTCATCCCATTAATGTGTTCTCAGTAGCAATTCTAAACTCATTTTGTTTTGTTTTTGATTTTTAGCTTAATCCAGATTATCGAGATGCTCAAAATGAAGGGAAAAATGTGAGTAGAATTGTTTTCCTACACATTGTTTATTATATCTTATATGAATAAGTTGAAAATTCAGTGACAAATTTGAAGACTAAGGACACTCAGAGGGGATGTTTGAGTGGATGGTATGAGATCAAGGGAAAAAATAAATAATCACACGACTTAGGTTATAGAATATCCAGTCATGGGTATTTAGGGGATTTCTATCAACTCGGAGGGCATCTACAGCAGAGTGGTGAAAGCAACTGGCATCTGGGAGATGCAATGAGTCTCGCCTTAGTTGTCAGAAGTGCACAGTAAATAGGAAGCACAAATGCAGTTATGGCATCACATTAACATAAGCCAGTGGGACACTTCTTTGGGAATTAAATATTATAAACATCACGGAGGTATATGACTGGTCTTTTAAAGCGTGGTGGTAGAAAGCTATCTTAGTTTTTTGTTAAAGCCATTTTCCCTGAAACTATTTGTTTTCTGTTATTTACTCTGCTCACTCTACCATCATTGTAATGAAGTTGACTTCATGATGACTTTTTTATTCAATGAGAAATGGAGAAATGTAGAGAGAGTGGATATGACCAGACAAAAACCTCTGGATGATGGGCTGGATTTGAAAACTATAAAGAGATATTTTGAAGTATTATAGACTCAGTTTTCTTGAGAATTAAACAATTTTTTAAAAAATCTGCAGGTATTACTAGCATATCCAAAATTCTACCTTTTCAGCACAAATTTGCAGTTGGAATGTATAGGCATTATGAGGACAGGATGGAAGTTCCTAAAAAATTAAATATGGAAGTACAGTATGATTCAGAAATACCACTACTGTATAGCTAGCCGAAGGAAATGAAAATCAGTGTGTCGAAGAGACATTAGCACTCTCATGTTTATTACAGCATTGTTCACAGTAACAAGGATAGTAAATCAGCCTAATTTGAAAAAAAAGTTGGGCAGATAAAGAAAATGTGGTACATATATACAGTGGAATACTATGCCGCTGTAAAAGGATAAAATGCTTCCATGTATGATAACATTGATGGACTTGTAGGACATTATGTGACAAGCAAAATAAGCAAGGCATAGAAAGACAAGTATTGCATGATCTTATTCCTATGTGGAATCTACAAAAGTTGATCTGATAGAAATTAGGACTAGAATAGAGGTCACTAGAGGCTGGGAGAGTGAAAGGGAAGAAGGAAGGGGAAAGGTGTATCAGAGGTACAAAGTAACATTTAGGGGAGACAAGTTCTGGTGTGCTAAGTGCTAAGGCATGTGGAGTAAAAATAGTCAACACTGTAACTAGAAGAAAGTATTTTGAATGTTCTCACTGTAAAGGAAACACAAGATTTTAAGCTGTGTACACTGGTATATGATTTGATCAGTATACAGTATACATATAAGTCAAAGCATCATATTTTACCCCCTAAATGTGTACAGTTATCTTGTCAATCCCCAAAAAGAAGAAAAAAAAAGCATAACAAGAAACCCCCATGAAATTCTACTTTTTGAGAAAGCGTAGAATGTTTATCTGAAATGACTACTATGTTTGCGTTTGTATATAGTCTTATATTTATTTTGTCACAGGTAACCAAATCGGAACTTGCCCCCAAGGTCAATCCTGTTCGCTTCCATTCTCATATGCTTATCAGCCTTAGGTAGGAAAAGGACCAGAGTTTCAGGTCATTTGCCTCATGAAAGCTTAATTTGTGTCACAAGGTTCTTGAACACAGAGGTAGGCCTACTTGGTCAATTAGACCTAGTATTTCTGTTTCAGTTTTGTCCTGCTGAGTGGTTTTCAAATGGCTGCCCTAGTAAAGCTGCATTCCCACTTTCCTACGAAAGGAAATTGCTACCAGTAGCCAGGTTTAAAAAGCTGAGAGTATGCAACACGGTTTCTTTGCTTCTTACTACAAGCTCGTCTGTGGCTTCCAGCCGTAGACCACCAGGGACATACCTGCTTGTAGTTGAGCAAGGTAGATTTACTCCTCAGTGTAGTGAGATGCGTATGTACACACACACAGATGCATACACGCACCACACGCACTACATGCACACATGCACAGTGGGGAATGTTGAGGCAGCTTGAACTAATCAGAGGATGTAGGCTTATAATAAGTAAGGTGAATTGAGGAAATTTTAAAGGTTGTTATTTGCGCTGGATAGGAACGCCGTTAGGAAAAAGAAGGAATTCCATGATCAGTGGCTTCATAGATTTTATCTGTAGAAAGCAGAGGAGAAGCTGCTGCCATGCAGGCAACTGGGGCAGAAGGACATTTCGTCAGGGCCGGGGAGTTAGCTCAGTGGTTCCGGCGCCTGTCTTGCAAGCGCAAGGGCCCAGGTTCGATTCCCCGGTAACCACATACCATACTGGGCGTGGAGACTCGCGCCCAGCAGCAACCAGTACCACATACCACAGTGCCGGGCGTGGTGGCTCATGCCTGTAATCCCAGCACTCGGGAGGCAGAGGCAGGAGGATTGCTGTGATGTGAGTTTGAGGCTGAGCTCAGGGCCAGCCTGAACCAGAAAGTGAAACCCTGTCTCAAAAAACCTAAAAAAAAAAAAAAAAAAAAAGAAGGGCATTTTGTCATGTTTCCCGAGTCCTAGTGGCCCTGTCTGACTTCTTTGGGCTGCCCACTGTTGGATGATGTTCTTGACGGTTCTGGGCAGAGCCAAGTGTGAAGTCATGGAGCATGAAGGTTTACGGAGCAGTGCAGAAACTATAAATAATGAATCAGCGACAAAATCACCGCTTGTGCTAATCAGACTTGGAGTTGGGGCTTGACAGTGGCTTTTTCTTTCCAACACCATTTCTTGCTTGTCCTGTTTAAGCGGTTATCACCGGTACCACTCAGTCACCCACAGGACAGGTGGGGCTGCGTCTGCTATGCAGGCTGATGACTGGATCTCCTCTGGGTCTCAGACGTCCAACTGGAGATATCTGATTAAGTTCTTTCTCCTCTCCACAGTCCCTAGCCCGAGAGTAAACAAAACTGAGACTATAGGGCTATAGTGTTAACAGTATGGCTTCTCCTTTTATAGACCATTTACCACATAACAATTATGATGTTTCTGTCTAAGAAAACAAAGGTGCCAGTCGAGTTTGTCTCTAGCCTGCAAAATAAGAAATCAGTTCCTAAAACAGCATGCTGTATCGCCTCCAGTCTGGGCTCCAGTAATGCTGAGTTCACTATGACTATGCTAATTTTTTTTCTTTCCCTATTATCCCTCTGCTGTCTATTTAGTGCCCAGTTAATATTATTCCCGTAATTTAGGAACCTTTATCAAAACGTTGCCTTCCATTTTTAAAGTTTCAGAGGTTAATGCATGGTGCCACAGAAATAAGGCAGTGTGTGTGAGAGCGCCCATTAAGACCCAAATTGCTGTATTTATTTGACAAAGGAGTCTGTTATTTCCAATCTTACAAATGTACAGCATCCACGGGGACCCGGTAAACATTGGAACTGTGTCAAGCCCAGCTGGGAACCTGACAGTCATTATTTTCTTCTTCAAAGGCTGCGTCTTTTCAAAAGGCTCCGTGAAGGGGGACTCTTTTAAAAAATTTTTTTTGGAATAGATGATAATACCGTCCATATTATCATTGCCATAGTAATATGGAATGGATCTGACTGTTTTAAGGGCCAATCTTGGGTTGTGTTCCTTAACCTTAGGGGTTTCTTCCTTAACCTTTGCATTGTAGGACACTGAGCAACATCTGTGACCTTGACCCCTGCTCTTTAGGTAACCAGCAGACCCTCCACTAAAATGTGGCCACTAAAATGTGTCTAGAAATGTGTCAGGCCCTTTACCCCACCCACGCAAAAATGTCCTCCCATTAAGAGCCGCATCTAGTGAGCATTTGTATACAAAACAGAATCATTCTCTGAACCAGGAAACTTGGCTGGCTTGTCCGTGCAGGTTGTATTGTGTAGCATTTGGAGGTGAGAGGCCTGCCTGATTCCCTTGACTTTGACTCTTGCTCCACCAGCGGTAAGGTGCAGAGGAAAAGAGAAAACCACACCGTCTTAGGGATCCGTTTGGTAGAGAAGAGCACAAAGCGCCTGCAGCTTTAAAAGGCAGCCCTGTGTGTGGTTACATAAAGTCCGCAGCTGGGCCCCACGCAGCAGCGCCGAGGGCAGGGCGAGAGAGGGCACAGACGATGTTTCTTACCGAATGTCTGCGGCTCCCACCACGGAACTGCAAAGAGATGTGGCTGCTGAAAATCCAGTGACTCACAAGTGAGTCAGCGGGGAGCAGCGCCCTGCAGCGCTCGCAGCCACACACTCTTGTGTATCACAGGCTGCCCGCCCGCCTGACTGCAGTTCGGAGACTGAGGCCCCGCCACCCCAGACCGAGTGTGTTGGAGCCAGCAGTGCAAGCTCTGTTGGACCTCAGTATATCTTTGAGATGTGCAAGGATGACCATGGAGCATCTTAGCTCTGTATCAGGAACTGGTGTTTCTTTTTTTTTTTTTTCCTTACTTAAAAATCAATGTGAGTTTATAAACAGAAGCTGCCACACATGATCCTGAACAGAACTATCTCTCTGGTCAAAAGATATGATACTGATTTTCTTCTATATAAAAGCTAGATTCATAGATTAAAAGTTGTGTACTTATGACACACTGCTCAGAGTTCATTAGTTGAAAATATTGGGGAGCTTGGCTTGGAGTCGACTGCCAGCTTGGTTACGAGGTAAATTTCTGAAGCAGACAGTCTGAGAGATGAAAACCTGAATGCTTAAGACAACACTGTTTAAAAAAACAGCTACCTGTGTTAGGAGCGAAGATTCCCCCCCATAAACCGTTGCTGTGCTATTCAGAAATAGAACTTTTTATTCATTAAATGGGTTTTCTGAGAACTCATGTGAGCTATTTATGGTAGGATACTACATTCCACTTGTGCTGTATAATTTAAAAAAATCTTAAGTAGTGAGTAATTCAGCATGGCCTGTTTTAATTAACCCTAATCAGTGAGCTTTTTCTATGCCTAGAAAAGATTTTAGTTGTTGCAGCCTAAGAGTGCCAAAATAGAGAGGCTCCTGCATATTTTACTTGGGCACCCCAGGAAGACATTACTGAGGAGTGGCAGGAAGGCCTCTCTAGGAACCTCTATCTCTTCTTGGAAGAGAAGGAAATTCATTTCATTAGCAATTCAAAAGAGGAGCCTATGAAAGACGACACTTCTCAGAAACTCACCAATGACTGATGCGCAAACCCTAATACCAACTTTCATAGTTGCTAAGTAGAGCTAAACAGTTAGGTCAGTTAAGGCATTTTCCTTACATGATTATCTATATTGAAAGGTAAATTATACTAAGAATTCAAGTAGAGTAGGCACAGGTAGGAAATTATTTTTGTGATATACTGTAATATTCTTCCAAGAACTCTGATGTACCATCTTAGTCCACTTTGCTGCTGCTGGGACTGAGTACCTGACATGTACAGTTAAAGCGTGAGAGTGCCATGTGGTAGCAGAGGTTTCAGTCCATGGTTAGCTGACTTTAGGGCAGTAGCATCATGAAAGGGAAAGACAGAGACAGACAGACAGACAGACAGAGAGGCTCGGGGCAAGGATGCATCACCTTTCCTGGTCATGCTTCCAGGGAACCATCTCCTCCAAGCTGTCCCAGCCCCTAACAGCACATCCAGCCACGAGCTAATTCCTCAGTGTGTTAATTCACTGAGGACTGTAGCATCTCTGTGGGCCAGTCATATCCCAAAGCCCTACATCTCAACACATGAGTCTTTGGGGGAACAGTTTTGATCCAGACTATAGCAGCAGGTATACATCATGGTGTGTACATGCCTCAGTGCTAGGAGAGCTATGAAGCCCTTGCTCACTGACTGTGTATTTAGATGCCATGCTGGTTCTTCATTAATAAAAGCTTGCTTTCATTTTCCTGAGCTAAACACACAATTCAGTTGTGCCTTTCTAATAGTCTCTGTGAGCTGCTTGTGCATTGCTATGGCTTGAATGTGTGCCCCAAATTTCATATATGGAGGAAACTTGTTCTCCAGTGCAGCCGTGTTGAAATTTGGGATCTTTGGAAGGTGACTGGGACAACCCCCCATGAGTGGGTTAATGGATTTGTGGGATAGTGCAGGAGTGGTCTTGTTTCCACAGCCAGGGCTCTTGTTTTTTCAAGATATATCATGCAGAGGTCCAAATTCTCCATGTTGAATGTGATTGTAATTTATTCCTAAAATGCACCAATAACCTAAGTTTATTAAAAAAAAAAAAAAAAAAAGCCCAGGCTGTCTGAGCTGTTTGCTCAGTCTGGCCACGCTGTGCCCTCCACCATGTTATGATGGAGGACACCTTTAGACTTTTATCTTCCTGTTCCCTCACTCTGACCTGGCAGTCATCGTTTTATTCTTGCTTCTCTCTCAGTGTATTTCAAGTTTTGGTTTTGATTGCTCATATAATTGAGATCATGTGTTTTTTTTTTTCCTTGTGTCCCCCTTATTTTACTTAGCACTCTATCCTTATATTCATTTCTGTTGTTATCAATGGCAGAATCTTCCTCTTTTTAAAAGCTGAATAATACTCCATCAAAGAGGTGTTACATTCTGATTAACTCATTGTAATTGGAAACTGTCAGCATTTGCAAGTGAGTTTAATACTCCTAACCTACCAAACGTCCTATCTGAGCAACTCAGTACACTAATTATGGGTCATTGACCTTTATGATCTCATTGCTGACTGTAGGCTGGGTTTCCCTGTCAGTGTGCAGTGTTGTAAGAAAGTACCATACTGCATAATTTTAGCCCAGGCAGAGCTCAAAATTTAGAATTCCAAATGCAGTTTCTAAGGAATGTGTCTGGCTTTAGCACTGTTATAAAGTGGGAAATTGTAAGTCAAGCTATTATAAGTTAGGTGTGTGTTTGTGCATATCAGGGTTTAATTCACCCACTTATCCCTTGAGTATGTAGCTTGTTCCCTTGTGCGTGCTCCTGCAGTGAACTTGGGGCGCGGATGTCTTTATGAGGGGGTGACTTCGCCTCCTTTGAGTCCATAGCCCGAGGAACGAATTACTGAGTCACTATGTGCAGCTCTGTTTGTGACTTCTCTAGGAATCTCCACACTGTTTTCTGTGGTGGGTGCTCCACTCTGCACTCTCATGCACAGTATCCTTCCTTTTCTCCAAACCTTCCCCGACACTTAGCCCCTCTGGTCTTCTGGGTGATGGCCATCCTAACAGGGGAGATGATTTTCCTTGTGGTTTTGACATGTGTGTGCCTGATAGGAAATCTTGAACACCCTTTGTGTACTTGTTGGCCCTTAGTACATCATTAATTTGTGCATTCTGAAAGATTCAACTCACTATTTCTTCTGTTTTCATTTAATTGTGAATAGTCAAAATTAGTCCTGGAAATAAGGAAATGAGGAAAGTGAACATAGTTACTGTGACCATCAGTGCCTCAGTAATGTACCTAGATCAAGCCACCCACCCAGAGTTATGTGACTTATCACTGTCGATAATGATTTTCTCAAGTCCTGTTAGGTCTGACCTTCTTTTTTCTGGGCAATGTGAATAGATATTTCTATAACTCAGTGAATCCTTATAAACTCATGTCCTTGTTAATTGGAGAGCTGAGATCGAAAACTGATAAAATTAAATAGCTTTGTACATCCTCAGCAGAGAGATGGAGACCTTCCAACTTCAAAGAAAAAACGCCAGGCGGGAGAGAAGATCATGTACACTTTGGTCTCGGTCCCGCACGGAAATGACATTGCGTCTCTGTTTGAACTGGATGCCACAACTCTTCAGAGAGCTGATTGCTTAGTTCCAAGGTAAAAAAAAAATATAGCTAAAAGATGTTTTTGTGAATAATTATACTAATAGGTAAAGAATGAAAATCATAATATTAATATAATTTCTGTGATACTAAGGGAGTAGAAATGAAGAAAAAGCATATAAAACGTTGTACTTTTTTCTAAGTAGATTAATGCCATTTATTTTATTCTTATAAATAATTAAAATGTGCAGGACCAAAGAAGTTCTGAAAAATTCATGAGAATAGTTCATTCTTATTACTGATGTGGCCTTTGGTTACTCAAATGAAAAACAATCTGAAAGCATTTTAGTCACACTTTTTCATTTATTTTTATTCTGTAAGATTCCTTGACTTTCTTTATTTATCCATTTGTTCATTTATTTAGTTATTCAGTCAACGAACATTTATTAAACACAGATTGTGTCCTAGGCATTGCCACTGGTCTTGGGAAGATCATAGTGAACAAACTAGTCATATACTTGTATTCAGGTGTAGGAAACAAATGGTTTACACAAAATATGTGGTCCAAGTACTTTGAAGAAAGAGTGCAAGGAATGGAGGTTCTATTAGAGGAGACTCTATAGAAATGGTCTGAGTTAGGACAGTTGGGCAAAGATCAAAACAAATTGGGGGTGGAGTTCTCTTCGTCTGGGAGTAGCCTTTAAAAGGAGCAGGGAAAGAAAATGGAAGAATGTTGAAGTTTTGAGGTGATTCCATAGACCAGAGAAGAAGTCATTATAATCATAAGGCAACCAGACCGCATTGTAAGAGATTACCTTGCATTCTTTTGTTGAAATTTGACTCTTTTAAGAAAACTGTCTCCGCTCCCTACATATATTGGATTTTATCCATTAGATCATATGAGGTGGTTCTAGACCTTGGAGCAGTGTTGTGCTTGGTTGAAGTTACCTCCATAGAAAGCAGACGCTTCCCTATCTCTTCCTTTCATGGAGGGTAAATTGGTGCTGTACTAACACTGTTGAGAAATATAGCTGGTGTCGTGTTCCCAGGACATCCCACAGCTCCTCCCATTCATAAGGAATGTTGCTCTTCTCTTCTAGCAAAGTAGTTTAGCACCCCCAAGGTTTCACCTGACCCGGCTCGATCTCCAGCCTTGTCTCCACAGTATTGGAATCTTAATCTTCACTGTGACTTCACTCATTTTAAAATTTTCAGCAAAAATGAAATCTTACTTGAACACCAGGCAAGACAATTTGCTTACGGGGATGATGAAAGAACCTGGCTGAGAACTACGCAGAACCACGATCAGTTTCCCGAGCCTACTTTGCCTGGAGGGGTTAATCTAACATTATTCTGAACTCTTGCAGTTCTCAGGGTTGTACAGAAGTCTGCATCAAGATGGATTCCTTTGTCTGTTATTATATTAAAGCTGACGTTAACACTTAATAATAGCTACCAGAGCAGTGAAATTCCCAGCATTTTCTATATGCTAAACTCTTTGTCAGATTCTTTGTAAATATTATCTTATGTAACCCCAGCAGCAGCTCTTACAGGCTGAGTTAGAGCAGTGCATCTCAAGCTGACAGTGCATGAGAACTGCTTGAACCTTTTCACACATGGACCTATCGTTCTCCTTTTTTTTTTTTTTCCTCTTTTCTTTTTTTGGAAAGCCTTACTGAAGTGATTTTATTATGGAATCCAGTGTTTCTCAGACATCAAACTCTAGCCTAATAAAGGCTTAAGCTGTATGCTCTACTGTGGAGACAGGTAAAAATACAGCTTGTGACTGATTTGTTCCAGAGTAGGGACTTGAGGTTGTATATTTCTAAGAAGGCTTTGGGTAAAGCCATTGCTGCAGATATGCAGGTCTTGGGGCCGTAATTCCTAATTCTTTGGGGACTCCCTTGGAAATCTTTAAAAAGTACCAATTCCTGGTGTCTGTTCCCAGACATTTTGGCCTAAGTTGTGCATGATTAGTAGTCTGGGCGATGGGATTGTAGAAGCTTCCCAGGTGACATAAAGCAGAAATGGGAAACTGACGTTTTACAGTGACACACT